>JAJJMA010298699.1:0-13778 GCA_023529015.1 Papaver nudicaule
GTAATCAACTGCTACACATCCTAAAACCATAAGAAAAAGAAGTAATCTCACAAGATAAGAAATAAAACAAATAATCCTTTCAAATATCATAAAACCTTACAAGAAAATACTTAATGGATTGTGTAACCATACACAGATGTATATGAGTTGTGCACTTAACATGAAAAGAAAAGAAAAAGACCTGCAGATTATGAGGGTTCTTCTTAACTTCTTTAAACTAAATCTTGGTGTAACTAAGAGTCTAGACCTCTTCTTGACAAAGCTCTCACTACATCGGTCTCTCTGTTCCTTGAGCCTAGAGACAAGAAGCTTATGACAGTCGGCAGTCTCCGACTTAGTCTTGGCTATTCTCTTTTTCTTATCGGCAGTTCTGCATCTTTTCCTTAGCAAAATCAAAGGAGTGACAAGTCTCTGCATCTTGGGAGCCTTGCTGGTGTGCTTATACCTAGCTGAAATCAAAGGAGTGACAAATTCAGATAAAACCCACGCCATTGTGGCTTCAACAAGAACTCTAGCTGAAATCTTATAGTTTCTCCATAAGAAAACATCAACAGCTGCAGGTAAAAAAAGACCAGAAGATATTAATCATAACGAAAAGAGTACTTTAAACTGGCTAGTATACGTGCATATGGTATGTGTACTAGGCAGTTACACATACATGTCATGTGTACTGGGAAAGTACACATGCATATGACTTGTGTACCTGGCAGCTACACATGCATATGTCACTTCGTAAAGCCGGATATGAAACCAAAAAGTTTGACAATTTTATACAATACAATATCTGCTCCTCTAATAGTCGCCAAGTATGTATCATCAATACATAAAATTTAGGACCCAAACACTAAATAACTCTAAAACAAAAGATACATCAAAATAGGTTCCAATTTTTTTGTACAAGGTCGTCTAAATATGAGAGACGACCCTGGTAAGTGGTAATCACATAACTTTTCTTGGTACCCTATTCTACTTAAGACTCTTATAGTCGATAGAGTTTAATGCCACACCCCACTATTCTAACGACATCTGCATGAATGAATGTAAGCATAAACACTTTGAATCATAACTTAACTGATGTCCTTGTTTTAATATTCAAAAGTCTAGAATAGGACATTACTAAATCGACTTCATATTCTCGATTTGGATGCTTCCCTAGTATACAAATAAGCTAGCCATCCAAACCCCAAAAACCAAATGAACAGATACCCAATTTGGATGCTTTCCCTACTATATAGTACAGAGAGAAGATAGCCCACTAGAAAACCATAAATCAATGGAAGGGAGTAATCGAAACTCAATGGAGAATCGCTAAAAGTAAGAGATACTCATTTTTGAAAAAGAAAACCTCATCAAACCAAAAAGAGATACCAAAATTAAGTTAGATTATATGGGAGTTGTGGATTGTCTAAACATAGCTTAAAATAAACAATAATACACATTGGTTAGATGACCATTGTCTACCACAGGCTAGTCTTACTTACTGCATAGAAATCAAGGCTCTAATCTAAACCACTGACCATAAAGAAAGCCTCTTACATAGGTACCTAATACTTTTGGGATTTGACGTGCAAGGAAAAACCAAGATAAACACTACCGCATTTAAATCACTTCAAAACTGCCGTTTAAATCAACCACCAACAATAATAAATAACAACATGCTTGTATAAAGTAAATCTGGAAACAAACCAACCTGCAAAATCACAGATAGAAACAATGTGTGTGTAGTAGGTACACAAACAGATAGCTTGTGTACCTAACAACTACACATGTCCATAGCTTGTGTATCTAACACGCCAGAGTTGCTCCACCAGGAACACTAGCTCTATTCTTCTTGTTCCTCCATATGAAAACATCAGCAGCTGCAGAAGTAAAAATTTCAGGACATTATTAATCAACCAATCAGCTAAACTTGAATCTGCTAATTGGTTTCGATTAAATATACATCATCAGCTAAACTAGAATGCTCTAAGAAGAAAACTACATATGCAATACGAGCTACACAATTTACAAAACTCAAGCGTGTAATGTATCTAAAACCAAGAACATCATACAGAAAACAAATACAGGGAAAAAAAGACAGCAAAAACATACAAAAATTTATTAAAACGTACCTGTTTTATCAAATTGAATCAACCGAATCGAGAACCTTCTTGAATCCAACTAAATCACCTAACAAATATACACAAAAAATGATAAAACAGATCTGAATCGAATCAAAAACAGATCTAAATCGAATCAAAAACAGAACTGTTGAAATTAAATTGATAACAAAAGATTAACTTATCTGTTCGATCATCTATGTTGAGTAAATCTTCATTCCATTTGTTGTTGACGATTTTCAACGACTTTTCTTCCACCATTTGAATTAGATCTTGAAGTACATAAACTGTGGATGTTGATTTTAGGTTTTGGAGATGATAAAGTGAAACGGAATAACGATCTTCGTTCTCTGTTAAACATCAACAAAATAAACAGATCAAGAGGGGAGATCTTTTTTCTGGGAAAACCCTAAGAGAGATGATATTTTTCTTTCTCTGGAGAGAGAAAAGAGACACGGAGAATGGAGGAGAAATGAATCTGATTTCAGATTTCGTTTCTATAACAAAGATATATATTGAAGGGTTAGTTTTGGTATTTATTTTTTTAATGACCTCATCAGTCCGGGAAAATTCAAAATCAAGCCCTTTTTGGGCTTTCTAATAATAATTTTTTAAAACTTTGGGGTTGGTAGTATAAGATCCATATTGTGGGTTTATATAGTTTCTACCCATATTATTTGGGGTAGATAGTAGTTTTCACTTGTGGAAATATGACTTTATATTTTTATTTGGATTAAAGTGAAGCTAAAAAGATGGGCGGAAAAAACCCAACATGGATCGGCTATATATAACCTGCAACACACCTATAAGAGCAAACGCAACGCCAGGTCTCAAAAGCCATATACCAAGTGCCATATTTGGCTTTGGTTATGAGATTTGGTTCGAAAAACTACAGTGGTGGCGCTAAAAAGCAAGTCTTAAATTTTGGTTCCGATAAAACGTGATTTTTTTTAACGTATTCTTCTTTCACGGTAAGTTTAATAATGTATACTGATACGCAATTTTAAAACACGTATACTGTTAACGTTCTTTTCATTAACGTTTTTTTTTTTTACGTGATTTTTATTTACGTTTAGAAAATTGGGGCATACTTTAAATTAGGGCAACCTTAAATTGGGGCATACATAAACATGAGACGGAATTTAAGTTAACGCGTAAAACAAAAACGCGGTTTAAATTAACGTATTGTATACGTGAAATTAAACCACGTTATACCAACACGTGATTTATTTCAACGCCGGTTATCCTAACGCCTATTTTCTTCACGTTAGCCTTGAAACGTAATTTTTAATGGCGTATTGTGTTTTACGTGAATAAAAATCACGTCCAACCAAAGCCATACCAAACCCAAATGCTATCCTATATTTGGTGTAAAAAAGTGACTTTTATAGGTTTGGTCATTTGGTATCGTTTGCACTGCCGATGGGCTATACCCATATATGGGATTTGGCTCCTGGCGTTGCGTTTGCTCTAACATGTTAAAGCCAAAGCTTGGTTATCTACAACAACAAAAAATGTAAAGAAATTAAGCACTATAACAGTTGCCCGTTTCCACGTTCTAGCCATATGTCTCAAATCTGGTCACCAGTGCTTGCTTCAAGTTGGTTACCCATGGTGACTAGCAAGGCTGTGAAATCGTGAATCGCTTCACGAATCGTTTTCCACTTTTGAGAATCGAATCGTATATTAAAACGTGAATCGAAGATTCTTGGTCGACTAATAAAACGCAAAATTATGGACAATTTTTAGGTGGAGTAATAAATTTAGTTCTAAACAGAGATAAATATAAAATATGGTTGGATAATAACAAAAACTGGTTGCTTAGCTCAGTGGTTAACAGGCAGTAACAGCGCGCAAGAGGTCTCAAGTTCGATTCCATCCAGCCCTTTTTAACATTTCACAGCTTTTACACCGAATATTCAAAGAATATTCTTTGAAGTTGACTGACTTCCGATTCAAAACTGGTCCAAAACTGGTCAAACGGGTTGACTATCACGATTCTTGTTCAGAACGATTCACACATACGATCCAAATCGAAATGGGTAATTTATGAATCGAATCGGACGATTCAAATCGCGAATCGTCCGATTTTCACAACCCTGGTGACTAGTGATCCGAGTATTGGATAATGGTTATTTTTTATTTATTTATTTTTGAGAGAGAGAAAGAATGGTCTTATATACTAATTTAGTAATAATTAAAAGAAATTACAAAAAGTAGATTAGTAAACAGAAAACTGCATATTTTAATCTTTTACGAACTGAAATACAATTGTTTAAGATTTTTGTTGTTGTTTAAGTTGGAAAATTTGGGGGCGAGCCCAAATTTAATAGGGGCGAGCACTACTTCAAATATCCTATCCCAGTTTATAAGGGGTGGCTAATTACAATTAATCTATCCTAATCAGTTACAAATTATAATTACCACTAATTATCTACCCACTAATTCTCCCTCTCAATTTTCAGTTACAAAAAAATCACTCCCACTCCCCCTACTCCTCCATTAACTTCCCACACCTTCTTCATAACTTCTCAAAAAAAAAAAAAAAAAAAATTCAAAACCAAACCCGATTCGCATTCTTTCGAATTCTTACTTACTACTCTCAAATTCTTTCGAATTAAATTCATGGCTATCGACGGAGAAGGAGATGATTCAACAATTACTTACAAGAGGAAGAAAGAAAAGAAAAAATCAAGGAACAACCGTGAAGAAGACGAAGAACAACCGGAGGGAGAATCTTTGGCGGAAATGCAGAGGTAAATTACTCCAATCACCTTTGCAATTGTTTTGGATGTAGTTTGAATCGATTTGATAGGTTAGAAACCGTCAATTGAATTTACAGCATCAAAACTCGTCAAGCTATGGAAGAATAGCACGACGATTTTACAGTTTCAGCAAAAAAATCAAGAACAATCGTCTTGCTGTTGAACAAAAGCTTGACGATTTACATAGTTTCAGATGTAGTTTCCTAGTTTTGCATGCACAGAATCGTCATACAATAATATATTTCCTTGACGAGTTGCCCTAAATCGTCTGAATATTGTCCCCAGAAAAAAAATTAAGAAGAATCGTCGAGGTTTTCCATAATTCCTTGACGAGTTAGTCACTATCAGATTAAATTTCTTATTTTTGCATGCCTTGAATCGTCATGTAACTATACATTAACTTGACGAGTTTCTTGAAATCGTCTCAATAGTGTCCCAAAGCATGACGAGTTTGGACATAGAAAATTTTGGTTCTGTCCAGTTTTATGAGTAAATCGTAATGCTTTACCTTAACGATTTAGAATGGGGCTTAATGAACTCGTCGTGCATTTTAAAATTCCTTGACGATTTAGGTTGTTCTGATGAGAATCGCCGTATATTGTTTTGTTTCCATGACGATTTACTGTGTCATTTTACTTGTTAATTGATTTGTTCTGTGTATGTATTAAGGTTGGAGAAGATCAAAAGGGGAAAAAGACCAATGCCACCCGCGTGTTCCAAACCAAGTCTTCGTTCTACTAGACAGCGACCCGTGATGATCCGTGAGCCAAACCCTGATGCAGTTCCTACTCCTGTGGAGTTCGATGATGATGGTAATGTTCCGAGGGCTGAAGATGATATTCCTCTCGACGTGCTCCAAGTGCAGTATGAGGAATACGGAGTTGATGGGGTACAACCTAATGACGTACCCCAAGGTGATGAGGATGATGAGGATAGTCCTAATGATGATGAGGATATTCTTAATGATGATGATGAGGTCCAAGGTGAAGACCAACCCAAACGCAAAAAGAAAGCTAAAGCGAAGGAACCACACATTCCCGATGAGATTCTGATGCTACCAAAAGAACACGGACCTTACGGGGTACCAGCTGATGGTGGAGAGGTTCTTTTCGGATACAAAACCTCTTGGGCTCAAACAGTCTACGCTACCATGGTAATATACCCGTCCCTTGCTTATAATTTAAGATACGTTTAGAAAATACGTTGATTGTTAGTAATAAATTTCTATCTCATAGGATCATTCGAATGCCACTAGACTATTGAGGCACCAAACGGCGTACCACAATATGTCCAACTGGCCGCTTGAAGGTGAATGTGAAAGGTTCATAGAGATTGTTGACAACTCCGGTCTGAGGCCAATCGTGGATAACTCTGTTATCAACTATGACAGCGAGACAGTATCAGCATTCTGTGAGAGGTATTATGCGGAGACCGACACCATGCACTTTGGGTTCGGGGAGATGGGGCTCACTCCTGAAGATGCTCATCATACTTTCCAGGTCAAAATTGATGGCAAGTCAACCAGTGAAGGCTATCTAAAGCAACTCACTTTTCAGAGACTTCGTGAATTGTGCGAAGAGTTGTTTGGGTGGGGTGAGGACGAGGCGAACTCATGGTTTATGCTTGACAAGTATGGCAAACCGAAGAGGGAGTTCAATCTGGTAAGGTTGAGAGAGGAGTATTCTGGGACCAAGAAAAAAGATGACGGTGCTACAATGGAAGATCGTGAAGTAAGGGCTGCTGCTGCGGCTTATCTCTTATATGTCCTCGCTATTTGTGTATTCCCTTCGTCTGCCGGTAACAGGGTGAACGCCAACTACCTCCATCTACTACATCCCTTGGATGAGGTGAACCAGTACTCGTGGGGAACAGCCATAGTATCACACGTGAACACGGCGCTGAGAAAGGTATCCCGGCATAAAACTGCTCAATTCAATTGCAACACGTCTCTGCTGCAGGTAATAAATGATTTTTTGGTGGTTTAAGTTCGTACATATATATGGCATGTTGTTTATGTGTAGTTGATGCTCTTCACAGGTGTGGATTTATGAACACTTCCCGAAACTAATGGCAGCAAATGATAAGTGGATTGATCTGGCAAAGAAAGGCCAATGGCAACCAGATCAACCAAGAGGCCAGAGGTACATATTCACGGGGGATAAGCTGAAGGGAAAGAAGAATTGGTACCTTTTCGTTCGCCAAAGATTAGACAGCATGGAGGCACATGAGGTAGTTTTTGACCCCTACATGGACCATAGGAAGGAGGGAAAAATGGCACCAAGAGAACCAATTTGTATGTACAATGGTCCTTTGTGGCACCCCCTTGGGCATACAATGTACGACCCGAGCCGAATAATGAGGCAAGTCGGGTATATTCAAGATCGTCCACTTGACAAAAAAGGTGATGGGGCCTTCAAAGTGGATCGTGATAAATCAGGTGCTGACATTGGACGTATCGTCGTAAATTACAAACCAGAGCCCTCTTACAAACATTGGAATGCATGGATGGATAATTTGATAGACGGATATCTTTTATGGGATCCGGAATGCATGGTGGTGCTTGGACATGAGAGCACAAAAGAATACATGCATTGGTACCTTGCATTCACGCATGCCAAAGTGATACGCGGGGAAGGGGAAGTCAGACTCCCTCGTGGCCATGGTGGACGTGGGCGTAATACCGTCCATGATGATTCTTCGTTGTACAAGTTATGCGTAAGTATATATTTTGCAATTGAGTTGTTTAAGATTCACACTTAGATTACTCAAACATCTAACTCATGTTTTTTTTTATGATAATAGAAGGAGCGGTTGAAAGATGTCCTCAACTGGTTGTGTTTGAGATCGGATAAAGGAAAGGGGTTGACCGAAGCTGAACTGAACCAACATAATCAACACATTAGGCACATCAATATGCCTGAGGCGGAGCACATGTTTGAGGAATTACGACGCAACACGAAGAGTCGTCATATTGAAACCAGTGACACTCAAGAGACAGGAGAAACTTCTAGACGAGGTCGTGGTCGTGGCCGTGGTTGTGGTCGTGGTCGTGGTCGTGGTGAAGGTGAAGGTGAAGGTGAAGGTGAAGCCGATGGGGGCAACAATGATATGGTTTAGTTTTTTCGTTTCGCACTTTGGTTTTAGTAGGTGAAAGAATATTATGTCGGTTTGGTGTGTTTGATACATTTTTCGTTTCCTAGGTTGACAATGGTTTTTTTTTTAACGGTTCGTTGCTGACAATGGTAAATCGTACTTTAATTGATTCATATGTGTTAGTTTACATGTCTAAATTGTTTGGAAACTCAAAGAAAAAATCAGAAATTCGTCATGGTTCAAACCACGACGATTCCGACAACCTGTTTCCAAACAGCTGTTAATACACCTAATCTCGTCATGGTCATGATGTAAACCACGACGATTTAAGCATAATAACACTTGGTCGTCATTTAAGTTAAGCAAAATCCATTACGATTTATCTTGTTTTTTCGGCAGAGGGGTGATTTTTCTCAAAGCTAAGTCGTCAAGATTTTATAACATAGTATGACGAGTTAACTTGTTTTTCTGGAGAGGGGTGATTTTTCTCAAAGCTAAATCGTCAAGATTTTATCACATAGTGTGACGAGTTAACTTGTTTTCTTGGCAGTATCCACTTCTTAAATCGTCATGGCCCCGTAAAAACCTTGACGATTGTTCATCTCTACACGCAGGGTCGTCATAGACCATCTTATTATCTTGACGAGTTCTCGTGAATCGTCACATTTATATGTCATTCTTTGACGATTCTGGGTACAAAGCAATTGGGTTGAGTTGATTTTCGACGAATTTAACATTGAAGTGAGTCTTTCCATAACTGTTTTGAGCTTTGAGGATCATGTTTGAACATTTTCGAAAACACATACACAAATGGTGGCGGTGGTGGGGGTGGAATTGGAGGCGGCGGTGGTGGTGGAAATGGAGATGGTGGTGGTTATAATGGAGGTGGTGGTGGTGATAATGGCTAACTATCTAGTCTTAGGATGATTTTCTAATTAACAATCTAATATTTTTGATAATCAAATATTTATTAGCTAATCCCAATTACAATCCCTAATCCTAATTATGGTGTATAAAGGGTTTTTGAGATTACTTCATTGTGACCCTATTTTGGATTCGCCTTCGCCCCTATTAAATTTGGGCTCGCCCCCAAATTTGCCAGGTTGTTTAACTACCAAGGATATCTAAACGGCTGAAAAGACTACGAGTTGAAGAGCTTGTTATCTCAACAAATATCATATCTTCAATCATTTTATTACCAATTTTGATAGCAACCTTCTGGACCAAAGTATGCTCGGTTGAACTTTTTCCACCACCATATTTTGCAAATGGTGCCTTTATTTTACCTCTCCAAGGCATATTCAATTTTTCATCTCTTTTAAGGTCGGAGTTTATTTATCCTTATTTTTCATCTTTTGTTTTTTCACGATCTTCAAGCACTTTGTTAGAGTAGCACTTACAAAATCACTTAAAACTCCTAGTGTAATATCAGAATATGGAACACCATCTCGTATCAAATAAGGTGGTGGTACTGGTACTGGAAGTTCACTAAACTTTTTTCATCCTCCAAATGGAAGTAAGAACAATGGTTCCTTTGTCGTTCATCCAATGAAGAGCTCCATTCGCAAACACACCAACTGGTACTCTTATATGTTTCCAACTATGTCCATCTCTCCTAAATTTTTCCATCCATTGCCACTACCAAGAATGTGTACCCGAACTGCTGCCACAAAATTTGAGCCTACCCTATTCAAACATATCTTAATAACCTTGTACTCATTGGTTGAAAGAATATAAACCCACTAAGCGTTGGTATGTCAAGTTTAGAAGCAAAACTCTGCTGCTTGAATATGTTTACTAAAGGCAGACTTCGTTATGTTAGACTTAGGTTGTAGAAGATGGTGGTATGATCAAGAAGACAACATTATCCTCCATAGAATGGTTGTAATATAGATAACATGTTTATAATTCATGTTTTACGGTTTTCTCCAAAGATAATACTTAATTTAATGTTTGACTCATTAGTAAAGTAACTTGATCATTCTCAAATTAAAGTATGGGGGAATTGCACAAAATAGTCCTGTAACATGATATAATTACAAAACTAGTTTATAATTCACAAAGTACTTTCCATATATATTTCGTGACTTCCTTGTCCTCGAACTATCCGCGTAATCCCTAAACATATCCCAACATTAGAGGTAATCCTCTCATTAATTCTATCTACCATTTCTCTGTGTGTAACTGCGGAACAATCTCCATTGAAGAGACGCAGAGAATGTAAAGATCGTGGGCCAGGGTTTGTGAAATCTCTCTGGCAAGGATCCCATTCAATCTCAGTTCCGTATTCGTACCCAAAATTGGTAGGTTGTTGTTACCAGATTCGTCAAAATTTGAGATGTAAACCTCCAACATCAATCTGATTGAACTATTGGTTTAATACACGATGCCGATGTAAACAAAAAACTTGAAACAAAACCAAAGTTGTTTCTGTTAATTGATGTTTTATTGAGATTCATGCTCAAAAATGCAGCTCGTTATTTCGGGTCATCAATCTCATCATTGCAATCATTTAGATCAGCACCCTCATCATTGAGGTTCATCTCGCTGTTAATGATGTTTCAATTAAGCTCAGGTTGCTGTTCCTGATGTTTTAGTGAAGGGATTATTTCCTTTTATAAGACAGATGGACAAATCCAGTTGAATTTAGCTCTTCCCTCTGTTACACACTTTTTTATGGGCATAATCAACATCCTTTAATTTTTCCTTAACCAGTGCGTTAATATCTCGTCGCACAGATGTATATTCAACACCGCAGGAACAAAACAAGGAGAGTGCATATACGGTAGTATTAAGTTAAGAGCCGAAGGCTCGTACTCGGCTAGGGTCCCACATAATGCATGGGTCGCACCATGGTCTGTTGTAGACTACAAAAATAGTAGTGATAAGTTAAGATTTAACCGGCTCAACATCGCAAGCCGCTCCAAAAACCACTGCTGGTTCGCACAAGCAAGGCATATCGGGTAGTACTTTTTGCAAAAATATATAAATACGTCGAACATGCATCTCACCTAAATCGCACATGGATCGCAATACAGAGGAGTAGTTTCTGCAATTCCTTGTAAACATGTGGGTGGACGAAACACTCGATCTTCATTGGTCAGTTGAAATAAGGAATGGTGTAGAGACTTAGGGGACCATCACTGTTTTGATTTGTGGGTCAAATATTATTTTGAGGGTGAAAACCTAAACACTAACACGCTCGAATCAGTTCTTTCATCTGGTTCCTTGCTTCTATTCCCCAGCACAACTCTGTCTAAATTTTACTCGTTACCCCGAAGCATCCGAGATATAAATCACAAAGCAGTGATAGTGAATGCGAGGATGAGGCTGGGAATAAAACCACCCCACCAACTCTAGAGATTAACTGGAAATGAGGATGGCATTAGAAGTTGCCTTGGAGGAGTTTCGGGAGGGAGAAGAGGATGGGGCTAAAGAAAATTTTGTTGTTGAGAGAGGTGATGTTAGAGAAGTCCTCTGCATCGTAAAATCAAACAATAATCCTTAAGAGTAGTTCTTGTGTCGTTGAAGGGTGTCGTTGAAGGGTGTTGGAGGATGGATAAGCACAGGGGAAGAAGGGGCCAGTGGCGAAAGATACTTCCTCATAGGTTACTGTGTACGTGAACTCCACATAGGGTTCCTTACAGAGTAAGGTTTCAAGTGATTTTATTTAAGCTAATGACAAACTCCTTTCGGCTCACTCACACTGCAATTCTACTTACATTTAGGGTACTTTGCGGAGTTTCAAAAAAACTTAGTATGTACATGGAAACACCGTCTTTTTCTGCTTATAATAGTTTCAAAGGAGTATCTAGTGGCCTAGTGGTGGACTACTAACAGTTCATCCACCAGGCTACACATTTAATCGTAACCAAAACATATATGCAGGTGAGCGTTTGTCAGTATGCAGACCTTTGCAATCAGGTTACGATTACGTTGCAGTCTGATTGCAAGTAGGAATATCTCATTTGGGTTATGTTCATATATTGACCTCTTTATCCTGGTGCTTAATTAATTTTTCTTTCCATCTATAATTTCTTTATGGACACCGGCCCTTTGCTGAGAAATGCAGAGTTTAAACATGCGCTTTTATTTCACAAGATTTTTTGGAACAACTTCATATGGAACATCCTTCCGTTATCATGCCTTTGATCATAACCAACTACCAGTTATGGAAAAATAAAATACAAGTGAAAGTAGGTTTAACTAGCCTTTAATGTGTTAAGACTGTTAAGATACTTGTAACAAGTTTGCCTAAAGAAGTTTGACTAGAGACCATTATACCTGTTTATTGTAAAGTTGAAGACCTTAAGTCTCCAATAAGTAGTGCAGACTATTTTTTGCACCTGTAAAGGTTATACTTTTTTTTTGATACAAACCTGTAAAGGTTATACCTTGGGGTCCAACCAATGCTCACCGTTACTTTACCATGGGGTAGTCTTTTCATATCCAGTAAATGTCTCCTTGACTTTTACTTTACTGGTGTAATTAGTAGAGAGAGGAGGTTGGAGTAATTTTTCTGTGTTTCATTTCACATGATTTGGGTCCACTGTCAGCATACGGCTGTGATTTGATCTCCCAGAAATTGGCGCAATCCTGTTCGGCCGTTTCACTTTAGTTATGTTGATGCGGAGCATGCAGTGTAATTTTGTAGGCCTAGAGTACTAGGTGCCATAATTGTTTTGCAACTTCTGAGTGCGAGAGGGTGGTATGGAAACCTGTGCAACTTCATTTTCCACCACAATTTTTTTTCCAGCATAAATCTTAAAACAAGATTTTAATTCAGAGCATACCGATTTTCCTTCGGCATCAACGATGATGAAACCATTGGATGTGAATGTTCTTTTTGTGGATTCCTTTGGCTTTATCTACTGCATGCCAGACCGGAAGTATGAGGAATTGCCTCTCAACGATCCTCCATGGTTCCTTGCACAAAGGGATCTTGTCATGTGTGGTTGCCCTTTGAGTGCAGGACATGAAGGACCTGAAAAGCCCCCTGGTTTCACTGAACCAAGGAAAAAGAAACAGAAGGTGAAAGAAGAGCCCATTGATTTCATTGACAATATTGATCGTCATCAGGTAAGTAACTGCTGCTTCTGTGAACTTTGTGGTGATCAGAGACATTTTAATTTCTATGTTCCTGAAATCAATCCTCTGCAATCTATGCATTACTAAGTGTCTAGGCCACCCTCTAGGGATGGATTGCATCATTTTCCACTTGCAATTGTTGTACCCATGTATGCTGAAGGTAATGGTAGAAATGGTGTTATAGAGCATGTTGCTCTTAAGGGGTCCCCCACATACTTGCAGAGTACAGTGGTGGGTGTTAGAGAGCTTAAGGAGTATGAATTTACTCTTGAAAGGCACAGCCTTAGATCTTTCACCATAGATCACCCACACACTTGGCTTGTTCTTGCTGGTACTGGAAGTCAGGGGTTCAAAATTGTGAAACAGGGTAATGTGATGTATGGTGGTGGTGTTGATCATGTACCCAGGAGGGTTGTGGGGGGTGAGCATATGGGTTTTATGGCCTCCTTGCCAGAGGGAGTTGAGCCAACATTGAATATTCCTTTCTTAGATTTTGATTTGGCCAATATGACTGAGATGAAAGGTCGATCATTTGTCATTTCCAATCCCATTCTTCAAGAACTTTTCACAGCACGTCCTGATACCTGGTATGTAGTTGTCGGCAAGGGAATAGATGGGTTTGTTGTAACTTCTGAAGGAGATGTTGTTCATCCTGGTGGATGTTCTTTTGGGCCACAGCTCATAACAGGGGATATAAGAGAGGGTTATGTTGCTACTCCATTGGATGTGCCTG
>JAJJMA010298709.1:0-16273 GCA_023529015.1 Papaver nudicaule
CGCATAAATTCACCCTATAGACGCCCCCCTACAAATCCATGCTACCATGCATGAGAAAAGTTGAAGTCTGAAAAAGAAGAAAAAAACATCCTTTGTAATGAAGGAAGAAGGCGATAATTTTGTTATTCTATTAAGCAGTTATTGAGTAAACGCCTAATTCTAGTCTAGATATAAACGATAGTACGTTTTTTTTTTCTTTTTTTCCCTCTCCATATTTTAACCTGTGTAGTTTTTGGCTATTTTTTTGGCAATCACAATGTTTGCTCTAAAAGTCCGTGAGTGACTCTATCTTCATCTACTGTAAATAGTTACATGTCTTCTTTATCAGTCAAAAATCCCAACAAAGTAATCTTTAAGATCACCCGAATTCCGTAATACATGTTATCTCCTTCTGCTTTATTTAAGCGTAACAGTTTTTCTTTTACCCACTTAAAAAAAATACTTACACCTTGCTTGGTTGGAAGAATTGTATTTTTTTTTTTTTTAGAAATGGTAAGGATATATTGAAGGCAAAAAACTGTACAGGTATTTACAAGCATTTACAATGATCATATGATCCTCCCCGGCTCAGTTAAACTAACATACTAGTTAACAATAGCCTCCCATTGAAAAAGAATTTGAGAAGCAGAATAGCCCTCAAAATGTTGAGCACACCACAATCTCAAATCTAGCTTAACAGCAAAAAGAAAACTATCCTTAGACAACAATTGAGAACCATGAACCCTTGCATTCCTTTCTTTCCAAAGTTGCCACACTACAGCATATGGCAATGCCTTCCAGATAGCCAGACTTCTTTCCTTGTGTATCCTCCAGCATCTGAGATGCTCCTGAACTGTAAAAGGAAAAACCCATTTGATCTTCCAAGCATGTAAGAAATAATCCCATAGGAACCTAGCCCATTCACAATGCATAGTTAGATGCTCAACTGTCTCCACCTCTCTGTTGCAGAATAGACATAAATTTGAATTCAGCTGCATCCCCCTGTGTTGTAACAAACTTCTGGTAGGTAAAGAATTATGCATGATTGCCCAAAATATGAAAGAAACTTTTGGAGGAATGTTACTTCCACCTAATAAGCTGACAAAATTGCAATCTTCAAAGTGTTCCATCTTCTTCTCATACAAATTCTTGGCTGAAAAATCTCCTTTCACTCTGTCAACACCATCAACTAATAGCTGCACCTCTCTAAGGTCATATTTGATTTCAAGTAAATCAATACTTTCAGCTCCATTAAGAGTTCTTCTAAACACAGAATTCACCATCATAAAAATCTGCAATGCTCCCCATTTGATGAGTACACAGTTTATACAATCTTGGGTATTTACGATCCTAAGAGATTTGTCTGACAACCAGCAGTCATGCCAAAATCTGAAAGACAACCCATTTTGAACCTCCACCTCCATACATTTAAAAGCATCATGCCTAAATCTATCTATTTCCTGCCACATACTTCTACCAATGTTCTCATCATAATGCATAGTAAGAAGAAAACTTTCCCCTGCCTTAGTTTTTTCACAGATAATTCTCCTCCAGAAAGCTGTTGTCTCAGTTGCATACCTCAAATGCCATTTAGCTAACAATCTTTTGTTGGTTTCCTTGAGATCTCTAATCCCCAAACCTCCCTTCTTCTTTGGCCTACAAATTTTATGCCAAGCCACCCAGCACATTTTCCTGTTTTCCTCATCCGCACCCCATAAGAATCTTCTAATAATAGTCTCCAGTCTTTTCTCTATCTTATATGGCATCTGAATCAAAGATAAAAAAATAAATAGGTAAGCTAGACAGTGAGCTTTTTATCAAAGTAATTCTACCTGCCTTGTTCAGTTGTAATCTTTTCCAAGGGGCTAACTTTTGTTGCATTCTTTCTACCACAACCTCCCAAACTTCTTCATTCCTTCTAGTAGCACCAATGGGCAAACCTAGATAGGTAATTGGTAACTTATTTATTCTGCAACCCAATTCTGTAGCCAACTCTTGCACAACATCATCTGCACCAATACTAGTCATAGAGCTTTTATCTAAATTCAGTTTTAGCCCTGTAAGAATCTGAAACACCACTAACAGCATAAAGAGCCTTCTTACTTCCATAGTGTCTGCATTCAAAAATATTATAGTGTCATCTGCAAATTGCAGATGAGACACTACAGTACCATTCTCTGTTACTTGGAAACCCCCAATACTTCCCTCCCTAACAGCTTGTTTTAGAAGTTTAGAAAGAATCTCCACAACTAGTAAGAACAAGAAAGGTGATAATGGATCACCTTGTCTTATGCCCTTTGAGGGTTTAATTCTATCTGTTGCACCATTAACCAACACAGAAAACTGAGCACCTGTAACACACCACTTCATCCACTCTATCCATTTTCTACCAAAGCCGTTTCTTTTCATGATTGCAAAGAGAGAATTCCAGTTTACATTGTCAAAAGCCTTCTCCATATCTATTTTGCAAAGCACACCTGGAAGCCCTTGTTTTAGTCTACTGTCTATACATTCATTAGCTACCAGAATCCCATCAAGAATTTGATTGTCTTTGATAAAAGCTCCTTGTTCCTCTGACACCAAAACATGCATCACCACCTTCAATCTCTCAGCTAACACCTTTGAAATAACTCTATAAAAACTACATATTAAGCTAATAGGCCTAAAATCCTTTGGTGTAGCAGAGTCCTCCTTCTTTGGTATTAACTTGATGAAAGACATGTTAAGTCTCCAGTCCACTTTGCCCTTCAGAAAAAATTCACCAATAGCTAGCATGAGATCCTTCTTTATAATATCCCAACAATAGTTGTAGAATTCCATGTTAAAACCATCAGGCCCTGGTGCCTTGTTAGAACCACTAATCTTCACTGTATTGTGTACTTCCTCCTCCTCAAATGGTCTTTTTAGCCAATTATGCTTAGTGGCATCCAAAAAGTTGAACTCCAAGTTATCAAAGCTAGGTGTGGTATTATTTGTAGCAGTAAAAAGGTATTTGTAGTACTGTTTAATTCTGTTTTTATCCTTTCCTGATTAAAAACATCCACACCATCAATGACTAATTTAGTGATGTTACATCTCTTCCTTTTTCCATTTGCTATACTGTGGAAGAAGTGAGTGTTCTTATCACCATCAGTAAATCCTTTGACTTTTGCCCTCTGATATGCCATCCTTGCTTTAGCTACCTTCAAATCACTTAGCTTGACTTCCTCATTTGCTCTCTCCAACTGTTGCTCTTCAGACAACCTCTCTGTTTCTTCAAGAATATTTAGTCTATGGATATTTTCTGAGTATACATTTTCTCTCCTCTTGACATCTCTAAAGTTTTCTTTTGCCCACTGTTTCAAGAAAAATTTAAGGTTCTGAAGTTTTCTAAAGAAAACATAGCTTGGTGTGTCTACATAGTCCATTGCATTCCACCATTCTTCCACATTTTTGTAAAAATCTTTGTTGGCAACAATTCTCCACTTTGAAATAACTGCTGCAAACTACTCTTGGGGACAACTCAAGAAGAATTGGGCGGTTTATGATCAGATAGAGTTCTAACCAGAGCAGTTTGAGTTGCATTCCTAAAAGCTGCATCAAAAATGGGACAAAGAAGTACTCTGTCTAGTCTACATAACAAAGGGTCATCTTGTTTGTTAGACCGCGTATAAGCTCCTACATTTAGTGGTAAATCCACTAGTTCATTATCAGCTATTAAGTCATTAAGAAATCTTCTGTTTCTAGGATCACCACCTTCTTTGTTTCTCTCTTCTTCACTTCTCACAGAATTCCAGTCACCTATCAAGCACCAAGCTGCATTAGACCACTCTCTAATTCCAGCTAAATCCCTCCAAAATTCCTCCCTTAAGTTATGATCACAAGGAGAATAACCATTAGTAAAGATAAATGTAAAACCAATTGACTTATAGGGCAATTCAATTTCGAAGTGAGATAGTCCAGTTTATCTTTGTTTTTACTCAGGAGTTCTATTCTATTGTACTACTAGACTGATGTACTAGAATTGTGTTGTTTTGAGAGAACTGAATTCCATAGAAATCCAATTTCTAAATTACCGAAATTTCATTCCTTGGGAGAGTTGGACCAATTATCTTGGAATCAGATTACTTAACCTCCAATTCTCCCAACCAAACAACGTATTAGGTTTTGCAGTTTTATCTTGGTTTTATATTTTGGGCCAAAAGAAAAATTACCCCTATAATTTGATGGACAAAAAATTCCAAACTAACATTAATAAACTAAGCGTAGTTGGTAGGCCATTAATGTCACATGGGGTATTCCTACCAACACTACGGCCTAAAATACGTGACAAATGGTTATATACATCTTGAATATCAGTTGAGATTTTATTAATCTGTCTGAACTTTTATTTTTGTAGCAACCTTAACCACCACAACCAAGCCACAAACCCTAAACCCCACCCACTTAATACGCTACAAATGATTGATTTCGAGTTTATGATCACATACATGTCCCATACAGGGCTTTGAATGGCTTTGAAAATACTTAACCAGTTAACCTTAGGCTGTGTTTGATGCAGACGGATTTACTTGGGCCATAAATATCATTTCTATGGTAAAATATATTCTTTTTTTAACCATAAGTTTCATGGTAACTCAAATACATCCTTAATCCAGCCAGAAAATAATTTAGTACAAAGAGAACACAAAAAGGTTTCATCATTTAAACCTTGTTATCATCTCCTTGCAAATTTATTAAACAGAACTCTAATGATCCGCAGAATATTTTCTCATTATTACAAAGAAAAATATAAAACTCCTATCACTGGGTTTACAGTTCCCAAGCTCATAACTAGACTTCTCAGAATTTAAATGAAGCGACTACTTCTGTGGAGAGAAAGAGAGACTTAAACTGGCTAAGCTAACTAGCTTGTTGAGAGCAACAGGGAAAAATTATACAGAATTGGGAAAAGACATGTTAATATTTATGTTTTTTCTAGAATGGACATGGGCCGTTGGCTGAGGCAGGTAGAATCAAATGAAGCACGTACAGATGATGAGACTGATTATTATAGAAGTTGAGTTATTTCCTAGTATCTGTGTGAGACAATAAAATGGCATCAATGGCTTCTTTTACTTGAGAAACCTCAGGTGCTTTACCACCTTGAGCTGGCCAGAACTCATCTGTTGCTAATACCTAATCAATTATTCAAACAAAAAAGATTTGTTAGTTCAATATATAATTCAAAGTTTATTATTCAATATTTAATTAAGTTGCATGAATTAATGAATTAATTATCACTAATTATTCTCACCTTTACTTGCAATTGCAGAAACTTGACATAGCTAATAGCTTTCTCTAACATTGTAACCAAATCAACCTTGGTCCCGTTGGGTACGAGGTCTTGTAATACCTTTAATCTCTCGCTGATCCGCTCTCTTCGATTCTGAAGTACAATGAATAAAGAAAAACAAATTTAGTATTCTTTCTCCAAGATCCGTATCAATATATATATATCTATTTTTTATATTTATGACAAGAATTTTTTATAAGATTAATTAAAACAAAATTAGCTCATGTTTTTATTAAGACAAAATATATATGTCAAACCTTAGCGGCAAGGCTTTGCGGGTCTTTGGCCGGAACAGGTGATTTTGCCTTAGTTTTCTTCGCTGCTCCAGTACAGTGCTTCTTGCGAGGTTGCATTTCGGCATCCTGAAACATTATACACATAGTGAAACTTAGAAAAACTGCCATGATCAATTGCCTTATAACCAACTTAATTGAGATATCCATCTGATATGCATGTTCATCTGATAAAGTATAAGAATTTGATACAATAAATTAAGAACTGATTAAGTACGTACCAACTGGTGATGAGGACGTTTAAGAAAGTTTTGCTCAGATGAACAACCAGCTTCTTGAACACCACTGTCGTCAGAACCGCTGGCACCAGCGTATAACCAACTAAACCGCTCCTCCCCTTGATTATTATCTTTACTAATAGCTTTGTTAAAAGATGAACTATAAGTACTTGCAGATTCAAAAGAATTACGATCTTCCGATGTTCGAATACTTTCTAGCAATCCAGCAGTATTTTTTGGAGCATTACAATGATGAGAATAATTCGGGTCGACATGCATGGCTGTACCTTCCCAATTAGGGTACTCATGCTCGTCTTCCCCATGAACCCTCATCATGTAACGGTTATGGGAACCCGCATTACCGAAACTCAGTAATGAAGATGATGCCTGGTGATAATTAGCAGCACTGGTACTTGAATGCCAATTATCAAAACCATCTTTAAAGCTGATCGCAGATTCATCTTCTTGTGAAGAACTCATCTCTTCGTCAACGTTGGTTTGGTGATCGGTAAGAGAAGGAAGCCGGTTCACTGGGTAGTAATTCTTGTTTCCATCACCATGACCACCTGTTTTCTCAGACGACCCGTGTTCGCTATCTTCGTCATCAAGAATCATCATCTTTGTATAATTCTCAAAACCCATTAACGAGGGATCTGAAACAGGTGAAGTAGTTCCTCCAATACTGCACATGTTTCCATACATATGCATAAAGTTCATGTGTGTTGATGAAGATGAGTCTGGTTTAGCAAGCGCCATTCCTGACAAACAGTAACTAGTACTAGAGCTAGCTAGTTACACTGATAAAAAGGTAGAATGAGAAACAAACTTAAGCCGAATCGAGTGAGGAACAAATATTGATATCTTAGTAGTGATGGTACCTAGAAAAGTTCTGCAGTAGACACACAACTTTGCTGTTAAGAGAAATCAAACTCACATATATATACACAGAGAAGGTGAGTTGGTTAATGACTTTAGCAAGAGGAACTGCATTAATTATTAGTTAAACGGAATTAAATCAATGATATCAAATTGCATATGTGTTTGAGAGAGACAAGAGATGGAATTAAAATCACCACTAATATTAAGAGTATATGAAAACAGTAAAATACAGTATAGAAATTAAAATTATGTCACAATTAATATTTGTTTTTGGGGATTGTTAGCTGGCAGAGAGAAAAATGAATGAAAAACTTGAGAGAATTGAAGAAGAAGAAGCAGATAACCAAAATCATCGCCGGGTCTATCGGTCGATGCACGTCTTTAGATTCCTCTCTCGCTCGTCTCTCTCTCTCTCTCTCGCCTTATAGAGAGATATAAGAACCTGGACCATTTAAGTCGACCATAATAACTAGCTAGCTAACTAACTACTCGCACCTTCTTCATCACTTCCTTAATTTACTTCTCGATCACTTCCAAAATCTTCTTCACGTGGCTCCATACCAGTCATATATACTCTAATGTTATTTTATACAAATGTTTGTGATTGTTCTGCAACTAACTTAATATTGATCATGGCTGCACTTCTGTGATCACTATCAAGAACCATGACTACGAGATTTTGGATCACTATGTATCAAGAACAATGACTACGTACACTTCTTGCGTGTCCTGGATAATGTATATATTTCTCGTTTAGTTCTTAGTTCGTGGAGGATCCTTGGATAAAATATCCATGGATAAACATCCTAGCGCTTATTTTCAAAAAAGAAATTAAAACAGACAAATATCCTAGCTTTAAGAAAAATAAAATATAACCGACTTTTTCACCGGATGGATTCAGATGACCAAATTAATTTCCAGACATACAACTGATTCATTTCGATTTGGCCGACTTAAGAGCATCAAATATAGCGTTAAGGTCTTAGAAACAGGCAACCCTTATTACTTATATAAGTTAGTAGTAGTATAATCAAAGGGAAACGAAAACTGAAACCCTGGTACATGGACGTGTGGGCACACTGTGGATTCATCAGCAACGTCCCTTAGATATATGGCATGCGTACATACGTACACATTTCAGAAAGCATGTAAAAAATATGAAGGATGCTCATAGTTCTCAGAACAACGTTGCACATACACATTTCACAATGCATGTCAAAAAAAAAATATGAAGATACACTTGTATGCGTGCACATGGAATCCAGAGGTATGTACACCAAAATCAAAACGTACACAGTAAATTGCATAGTACGTACTACGGGAGAAAGATAAAATATTTGTGTCTTGAGAACTCAAGTACTTCGGATTTCTGTACTTGAGTCGAATAGCTATTTAAAAAGATAAAAAAACCATAGTGGGGAACTCTAACCAAATCAAGCAGTCAGGCCTAGACCTCTAAGCTCTAGCTAAGATTCAACGAAGTTCACTGGAAGATAACTAAGAACCCATTTTAGCTATACCTAGCTAGCTTAATTATAAAGAAGTTGACTTCTCTATAACAATGCTTCATCAATCTATGGTTGATGACCAGTTAACAGAAATCTTAATTACACTCTGAGTTGATTCGAACATCATTGTACCCTTCCAGACAGCATGCCCATTCAAGACCCAACATAATAGCCATCCCACAGGCCCATAATTGGCAAATAATTAACAAGTCATGAAGCAGCTGCAGCATTACACAATCCTTCCATTATGATTTATGTAAACCCTTCCACACACATGGGGGAATCTCACGCGGATACACTTTCCAATATGGCTTCAGATTGGCTGTGAAAATCATGTCAAAATATGGTCCAATTTTCACGGCCACCAATTGGATTTACTCACATTAAAAAAAAAAACTAAATTTCTCTCAGTGGGTTAATCAAATTTCTTTGAAAATGAACCATCATCTTTGCTAACAAAGATTACCCTGGGATACCTTTACAACACACTAGCTCTTGGTGGTCATCAGGTAAACTCCAATTGCAGCCACTTTTTTCATGGGCTTACCTCGTACACTAAATGTATAGTTTTGGTGAGTTAGTTAGTTGCCTTGTTTTTGGGCTTCAAAAACAAAAAGAGAAAAAAAAACATTAACAAAAATAAAAAATCAATAAAGGAGTAGTACTATTGCTAATTCCGTCCATTCTTTAATCCATGTCATTCCTAAAATAAGCCGATATAAAAACTTAATTTTGTTCTCAAAATAATCTATCGCAGTTTCCAATGCTAAAGAACCATTCATAAGAAACTAGGTTCTCCATTTTCATTTAGAACTCTAGAAAAATACTCCATTGGCTATTACCGAGGGATTTAGATTGCATAAGTACTGGACACTAGCTAATTTATGAGGGGATAAAGTACACTAATTAAGCCTTGACAATTTGACATCATTAAGGATGAGAGAGTTCTCCTTTTCTGCAGGAGATTGCATTTGTTTCGTTTTTTATACTGTAGAGATAATGGGCAAGTATAATTTGCGAGTAATAATAGGTTTATCACCGAAGCTAGCACCGATGGGAGATCCAACGGATCTGGAAAGCCCTGAAACACATGGATAGGTAAAGGCTTTAATTTGGGAACTGGACCCGCTCTGCTCTCTCAGTCGGGAATTCGTGGAGGGATTTCAATTGGTGATTAAATCATTTTTGTAATTGGCTATGATAATATGAGAAAAAAATTTTGACATCCACTTCTTTAAAAGATTTTTGCTATCATTGCTCCATTTTTATTTAGCTAGGGTAATTCTCTGTCTTCCAAAAAAGTGATAATGAGCTTGCGAGACCGTCATTGATGATTCAATCACATTTACAGATGTGGTGGCGAAGCTTAACACTGTAACACAGGCAGCTGTATCTTTAGCTATGCTTGGATTTACTCTTTTCTCAAATTAATGTCTCAAAAAATGAATTAATGCTTGGATTTTTCACATTTACAGATCAGTACACCAGCGTAATCCCCATTCATAATCGCCTTATCTTCAAAATGATTAACTACAAATTGAATTAAAGATTACACACTGGTATAATCAATTTAAGTCTTCTGTAATTAATTCATCCATCGTTCTTCTTCTTATTGATTACTCATTCCACCTGTCATGATTTATTAGCTCGTATTAATAGCCAAACCATTAATGGTTGCTAGATAATCATATCAGTTATTGGCCCTAATTAATTGAAGGGCTCAGTTAATCAACTCTGGATATTAATTGTATGAATATGCATAAATGCTGCTTACGTAATGGATATGCTTCAAGATCCCGTGTTTGTATCAGTGTAGAGATTCTTCTTCCAAGAAGTACCGTCGCAGATTCGGGGACAACGGACATGGAAAGGAAGTAATATGAGACATGTCGACGTATGCGATCTTATGGACTTAATAGAGGAGAGAATATATCCACATTAAACTCCTTAGAACAAGACATTTTTGATGAGGTCGAAGCTTCAATGCTTGGAATGTATGTTTATGCATATATGGTGCATTTAGTCAAGGTAGCAAGATATAATTTGTGCATGATGAAGACGACTTTATAATGTAGTTGACTTATGCCGTGTATGGTACTGATTCTGGAGCCTAGTGTATTTTTACCACAATGTGCAAAAACAAGTGTGTGGTCAACTAAAATAAGATGTTTGCGTAAAAAGGTGAGGAAGGATTCAACGGACTGCCGAGCTCACTTCGGGCATGATCAGTACATAGTACCGATACTGTCTCTAACTTAACCACCTTTGGATTGGGTGTGGGGTTTTTATTTTAAAAGGCATCGAGACTATGTTAGGAGATTCTATGACTTATTAGACACCACCTAGAACTGCGCTTATTGTATTTTGGACTAATCCTTATGGTTTTGGTCGAGCCAATCCTTAACAATCTTCACCTTGGCGAGATCTAGATCCATCTCACCAACCACCGACGTACGGTCAGCGTAATCGTACACGATCATCATCTGTTTTTACTACTATCGAACATGGTTACAGTCATCATGCACCCTTGAACCTTGGTTGCCCCTTCGAGCTTTTCCACCTAAGTCAGATAGGGTCAGGTCTAACTAAGTGAAATAATTATATGTTAAGTGTGCTGGGCGGGCGGAAGCAATCCAGAAATGGATAACCTCCGGGTAAGCTAATTTAGGACGATCTTAGTAGTGCCCATTAAAAATTCTCCACTGCTGGATAATCGTATTAACTAAGTGAAAAAATATTTTCTTTGTTATTTTTAAGGTGTAGTGTGTGTTTTTATCAACAAGTTCGAAATATCAGAAAATTAAGATATTTTCAATTAATTAGTATTCTGAATCACTAAATAAAAGAGAAATAAGGTATATTGCTTATTAGTAATTCAAAGTAATCGATCTTTTGATTCTTTTCCTTTTTTTCTCTCTCTTTCTCTCCCTTTTTCTCTATGAAATCCTATTAGCCGTCTCTCTTTTCTTGCTCAGATTCGAACCAAAAGGACTAAATCTGAGCAGGGATTTATTTTCTTTTAATTTTAGTAGATAGTTAATTGAATAAAATGTTTTTATTTTCGTTTTTGTGTTCTTTGATATATTTCTTCGGCGTTTTGGGGCGTTTTTCTTTGCCGTTAAAGGGCAATTTTTCAAACTTTGATGGATGGTTCGTGACTTGCTATTCTTGATTCAAGAACATCAACGATTCAACACGATGTCACTTTGAATTCATTTTCAAGAGTTTTAGGGCATCTGAGTTCGTTTGGATCTACAAGATTATGTACAAGATACTCATTTGTTTTAGGAGCATCTCTTATCAAAGAAGAAAATAATCAGAACAAGTTTGCGGTTTATTTCTCTTTCTCTTCACGGTTTACTTGGGGCTGCACACGGTCGGTTCGGTTCAGTTTTTCTACTGAACCTATACTTTAAGCCGAAACTGGTTCGGTTTCTAAAACCAATACCTTTACCTTAACCTATTAAATTGGTTCCGCTTCGGTTCGGTTTAAATCACAATCAATTTATTTATTTTCAATCCTTCTTTATTTTCTCTTTTAAGAATTTCATTTTCCATAACATGTAAAGTGGGCAAGCAGCGCTGAGGGCTGCCTCAAGTAAAGTGGCGAAGCATGAGAAAGCATGTCAGGATAATGGACATGTTTTTATTCCTTTTGCTTTTGATACATTTGGATTTTTAGCTCCATAAGCTGTTGGACTCCTCAAGAGAGTCCAAAAAGTCATGCATAGTAATGTCATGACTCCCGGTTCGAGAGAGTTCGTTTTCAAAAGAATAGGATTTGCAATCCAAAAAGGGCTTGCGGCGCAACTTGTTGCTCGCTTTCCCACTATTTCGATGTAATCTTCAAAAATGGTTTTAAAATTAAAATCAAGAATAAGATGTATTATTTACAGGAAGAAAACAACATTGAATAAAGGAATACATAATCAATTCACAAAGATAAATTGGAGGTATCAAACTTTGATAGATCTATATCCACCAATACATAAATCAAATACATACGAAAATTAAAATCGCAAACACACTAAATCGAAACACATACATACATGAAAGATAAATCACAAATCAAATACATGCATAAGCTTGGAAACTTGCTCAAATCCGTAAATAACTTGAATTTGAGTAATACCCATTCTTCAATAGAAAGAACAGAAGAAGAAGATGGCAAAAAAAAAAAAAAAGTTTTTTAACGATGATGAACTAGTGATTAACACTGCTTGTGGTGATGGAAGCGCTTGTTGCTGGTAAGACGAATGTAATTTTTGCCAGTGATAGATCTTAGTTTTTGTTGTTGATAGATCTTACTTCTTGTTGTTGCGGTCGTGTCGATGGAGGTTGGTGGTAAGATGAGACAGAGGAAAAGAGAGTCGCAGAGAAGAAAAACAAGAAAAAAAAAGTGAAATAGATTTAGGGTTAGTTATTAGATTTAGTATCATACATATGGTATATGTGAAGGGCTAGGATTAACTTAGATGAGCGGCTTACATTGTTAAGGTTATTCTGTTCGGTTTCGGCCTGCCGATAGACTAAGTATATACCCCAACCGAAAAATGTTCGGTTTCAAAAATTAGAACCTTTACCTTAGCCAAGGTCATCGGCTCGGTCCGGTTTCAGCACAGTTTTCTCGATTCGGCCCTGTTTTTTCGGTCCGAACTGTTTTTTTGTGCAGCCCTAGGTTTACTTGTAATTGATATCCTTAGTTGTATTTGGGTTTTGATTTTAATTATCTTGTACTTTGATGTTTTTGTTATTCCCGTAAGCGAACATGTAATCACTATTTTGATTTGAATGAACTGAAATATGTTGATTGACTATATATATATTGCTTAACCTCGTTGAGCGGTGTGCATCATGATAGACCCCATTTCAATTGCTAAGTAAGAACCTATAGCTATAAACCAATTATATTGGGCCAAAATAGAAAACCATAAAAAGAATAATGATGTTTTTTGGGCTGATTGGTCTTCTTTTTTTGGGCCTTATAACATGTGAGGTTGTATTTTCAGTAACAGCCGAAATGTTAAAAATGTGAGGTTGGCGAGTGTCCAAAATCGAATAATTAGCCAGGTTCGATATCGACCAATTCTTTTACAGTTGTAAAAACTGATGTTGTATACATATTCTTTTACATACAAATTCAATCAATCCAACGGCTAGTCAAGAAGGTTAGAAATGAAAATATGTTTTGGAGTAAATTCTATATAGTGAATCTTGTCACAAGGTAACTTTAGTCGTTTTCGATGCCCCAAACATCTCTAATAGTTATAGGGTAACTTTAAAATACAAAGCATGGCTCAGTAATTTCCGAGAAAATAAACTTCTGAAACATAAAATGGGCTGGGCTTTAGATGTAGTAATTTTTTTCACAGTTATTGGGTCCAAACATTAGGTTGTGCGCATGTGTCATTTTCACATTTTTTGTAGTTTTGTGTTCGCTTCATCTTGGAAATAAGAGATGTAATAAGTGAAAGATCCATTCTTTCTGAGATAAAATGTAGGGGCATAATTCTGACAAGCCACGTGGCATCATCCAAGAAGAGAACCAAGATAACATATCATAGACACGAAACACGAAAGAGAGTCGAAGACTAAGCATACGAACCAAGGACCAATATTCGAAGATGTCACCTCGATCCGCCTATCCCTTTGAAGTGGAATACTCTGCTCGAAACAAGCTCTCCTCGAAGTATATACCAAGCTCGGTAAAGAAGTCCCCCGAAGAAGTAAACCGACATACACTCACTACGTGGAAGAACACGAGAGTCAAAGTCACTTAACAATGAGAAGGCGAGAAGCACCGAAGACTTTCTTTACTCAGTAGTTAAGAAAATGGCACTTATGTAATTAACATGTAAATTTCCTCTATATAAAGGAAATATCTCCTAGGAGAGACGGATCTTCTTCTCCTTTACTTTCTCTCTCTTCCTCCTTCTCCTCTACTCATCTTCTTCCCCCACAAAACTTGATCTAGAACTTTCTCTAATGGAGTTTTATGCAATCAAAAACAAAGAAAGTAATAAATTCATGATGTAGGATGCATTAATCGCTCCGAACACATTAAACATATCATGTGTCATCTTCTTTACATTTTGCACCTAGTATACTTGATGTGGGTTCATACTTGTGGTTCAAAGATTCATTGGATGTTGGGCACAAAATCAATAACTAGATTTTATACCGACACACAAAATGTGTAATATTTCCAATGTTTATTGTCACATCCTTCAGAATTACACCGGTAAGGCCCCTTCCTATGGGTAAGGCAAAACGCTAGTTTTGCCATATTTGCCCACTATGGAAGGGCAACACCAAAAACGAGCAGGCAAACCGTCAGATTTGCCTGTTTGTCGGTCCGCATGGACATACTAGCGGTCGCTAGTAAGTCACACGGTTGAGAGACTTACTCTCGACAGGTAGTATGAAACTCGATGTCGACAAAGTAAATCTCGACCTCGAGATTATGACCATCGATCGACGGTAACTCTTATAATTACTTAATTTCCAATTTCCCTCACCAAACCAATTTCTACCTCTACAAATACTTGCTTTCAAATCCAATTGAACTCACACCAATTCCTCTTCTCCATATAATTTTGGAAAAATGCCCCTGACTCCGAATGATCTTCGTCGTCGTCGTGTTAGTATTCGTCGCCAGTGATTTACCCCAGATGAAGATGTCCAAATATGTAGAAATTATGTTTTTTGCACCCAGGATGCAATTACGCGTGTGAACGCAAGACATCAAACTTAATGGATGTCAATTTATGAAAAGTTTGTACAAGAGCTCGGGAACCCTAGACTACGTTCTGTTGGCTCGTTGGTCGATCGTTTTGCTAAGATTAGCATGGAAGTAAGCAATTTTGCTTTTATAGCTGTGGGAATCCATCGAGAAAGAGCTATTGCTGAGACCGATGAGGATGTGTTGAGAAGATCGTTAGAGACATGGGAACTCCAGAACAGCGACAACCTGTTACACTTCATTGGTTGTTTCCACATCCTTAAGATGTTGCCAAAATTTAACCCATTCGGATTTTAGTTACTTGTATTAGTGCAATTTCAATTCTAATGAAGTCAATGTAGTATTTAAAGTTTAAATTGAATGGAAAAAAAATTTAATGGAACGTAACAACAATGTTAATGAAAAGAAGGAAACATCAAAGTTTAAAACAACATTCTCAAAAGTTTTTGACGTCTACAAATTAAACAAAAAAACTAAAACAACAAATAAACTGAAACAACATTCTCAATTAGCATTTACTCTCCTAGTCATCTTGTCCGTAATGTTGATGCTCCCCTAAGTTGGCCATATTGTTCAAGTTAAAATTGTTGACCATATCCACATCGACTTGCGTGGCATCCTCTGGAGGTCGCGTAGCATCATCATCGTCACCATATGGTTGCATACGAGGAACATCACTAACTGCACGTTGAGAAAATGGCCGCCAGAGACTACTACCTCCTATGGACGAGCCCGTCTGCAAACCTGGCTGAACAACATTGGGAGTAAATAATGATTGATTCATAAAATCGTTGACGTCAATACCTGGGGTGTTAAATATTACTTGTTGAGGGTTCACCTGAATGGGAACAGACATTCATTGTTGCTGTTGTTACACCTGTTGGAGTGCCAAGACGATGTTCGTAACTGGCATCTATGGCTTGAGAGTCTTGGAATCCTCCTCCAACATGAGGTTGAGTCTCCTCCACCACCGTGTCATCCAACACATTAGGGGTGATTCCTCGGCTTCCTCTTCGACCAAGTGGTAAACAACTAAGACTTAGTCCACAACCTTGACTTCGTGCACTAACACTAGGACTTTGTCGAGTTGCAGGACTTCGTCCACTAGCACCAGTTCCACTTCATCGACTTTGTCGACCACGATCAGAGCTACCACCCAAGCTCAGTCCCACCACCTATGTTACCACCAGCAACGCTTCCATCACCACCTCCACTACCTCTTTATCACCCTGACTCGATTCCTCATTCCAATTCTCATTCAAAACATCAGCATTCATATTAAACCATTCCTGATGTTCACCATAACGTCGATGCTGATCTGCAAGATACTTATTTTGGAG
>JAJJMA010298710.1:0-11429 GCA_023529015.1 Papaver nudicaule
CTTGTTTGATTTGATGGTTCATCACATATTTCACCTTTATCACATGCGTAAGAACGGAAGTGGTCTTCTTGAGTGGAAAAAATGCTATTTTTAGTATGATTCTCACCATACTGTAGAAAAACAATGAGTTTGTTTGTTATATAGATATATATTTCCGGCAGATTAGTATTATTTCTAGGTGAGTTATTGAAAATTTTGAGGTCACAACTGAAGTTGTTTTCAAAATTTATTAAAAATAGTCGCCATACAGCCATTTTGATCGAAAAATCACAATTGCCTATGATGTTTTTGCAATTTTTGTCATGATTAGATCATTATCCGTACCACATGTGATTTAAAGCTGCCATTTTTTGTCCTTCATCCATCATCATTCTGTGAAAGCAATCCAACTAACTTATTTGGCATTTACCCACAGTACTAACAGAGCAATACTGTCAGAAGTCTGTTTGTCTTCTTTTACAGATCTTCGGCGAATGGGTCATAGAGGTAGAAGCGGCAAAGCCCCAGCGGGTAGAACTCCACGATATCCTATCCTCTCTACACCAGATACGTTTCCCAGTAGCCATCACAACACCAGAAGCAGGGGAGTGGAACCAGTTGGTGTGGCAAATCCTTTTTTGGCAAGTTCATCTCGGCGGCCACCTGTTCAGCGAACATCACGCCAAGAGGAGGTTTACATGGAAGATATCACTCACTTAGAGAATGCAGAAAGATCACCTGAGCCTAATGTACTGTTGCGGAGGGTCAGCAACGAAATAGAAGCAAATACCTACGGCGAGCATATTGATGGTGGTAGAGTCACCCAGAGAGCCATCGGCGAATCATCAAATGTTGCGGGAGTAATTCAGAACACTAGTGCAAGGGGTACAATAGCGACTAATGAAATCCCAAGAGCTATCAACGAAGCACTCCATGTTGCAGAAGAAGCACCGGCAGTAGTCGCTGAACCTATTACGGCAGGAGATATTCCACAGGCTGCTAGTGGAAATGATGCGATGGTAGTACCAGGCACCACTGCAACTCGCCCAGTGGTGGTGGCAGATAACACAGGGTCCACTAATAATACAGAAACTTTGCTGAAGCAAATTCTTGAGGCTAATAATAGGCAAGCGGATCAGATGCAGAGGCAAATGCAGCTGCAGATGGAAACTGTATCAAAGCCATAGAGAATTGATGGCGGAAAGCAGGAAAGCGGCACAAAACAGAAGCCATGCATCCCATTCGCATACAACTCGCCGATCAGAAAAAAGTGGAACTAGCACAAAGGAAGTCTCAAACTCATCGGCGAAATACGATGAGAGGGGTAGAAGGAAGGATGTGTTTAGAAGAGATAGCGAAGAATATAGTGATTAAGGACTGCGGAACAAGGTAGATAAGGGCATGAAGAAAGAGCTTCGCCGGTTAAAAACCAAAGTGGAGGTTTTAAGCGGATCTTCAAAGGAGTCGAAATACAAGGTGGCACTCTCAGAGGTGCAGAAAACACCCTTTCAAGACTGTATTACGTACGGATATGTGTCCACAAGGTTCTCCATGCCAAAATTCACATCTACCTATGATGGAACTGGAGATCCCGCACAATACCTGAGAAGCTATAAGCGAGACTTGGCAGCGTGGGTAGGATCAGATCCCATAATGTGCATGGCATTTCCCGCCACACTCAAAGATGAAGCCTTAGCTTGGTTTGATGGGTTGGAGGAAGGAGGAATTAAATCTTTTAAAAAATTAGAGGGCAAGTTCTTACGAGCATTTATTCAGAACAATAGAAGTCGACCTGGCGTGGAAAGACTGTTCAACATCAAGAGAAGACCCTCAGAGACCTACAAAAGTTTTATTCAAAGATGGAGAAAGTCGAGCAGCGAAGTGGTATCAGCGGTATCGGATAAGGAAAAAATAAGATCATTCCTTAGTGCTTTGGAGACATCAGACCCGTTGTATCAAAAATTATTCTGGGAGGCGCCGAAGGATATGAAAACTTTGAGGGCTATGCAGGACGAATGGATAAATTATGAAGAAATCCAAGCAGAAGAGCTTCGCTTAAAGAAAGAAAGAGCAAAACAAATTCACTCGATCAACAGCTATTCCCTGGAGGAGCAGGAAGAAATTAAAAGAGAGTGGCAGAAGGCAGAACATCAGAGATTAGCGAAAGCCTCATCTTCAGCGATGGTAGTACCAGAGGCAGCGAAGCCACAACAACAAGTTACCGCCGAACATCATTGGAATTCACAAAAGCGAGACAATTATGATGTAAGAGATAGGCAAGAAAATCGAGGAGGCAATAATGGCCGAGGTGGAAGAGATAATCGGCGAAATGGGAATGGCGATAGAAGATACAATGGAGATAACAGAAAATTTGGCAGAGGCAACCAGCAGCCTTTCCAAGACGCTACCTTGCCAAAGTTACGTGTCTCTTATACTGATGCCTGGGGACAAATTGAGAACTCTAACTGCAGAGGTGATATTCGCTATCCTTACAATAGAGGAAATCCCAGAGTCCCGCCGACCAACACTAATTCCTTTTGTCAATTCCATCAGTTCCACGGCCATACAACTGAAAATTGCACCGGCGTGCAACAAGAAGTCCACAGATTCATTCGTTTGGGGAAATTTCAGGAATTTCTTGAGTTGCCACCGCCACCTCCTGTCATGGTTCAGCCAATTCAAGCCATTCCAGCACAGGCTCCAAATGTGTATGAGGTAAAAGTAGAGCGAGACTTGTTGGAGTTGGACTGTTTTTCCATTGTGCATTCCAAGATCACCAGGGATGAGTTCCACGATAATGTTCTATCCAGAGTACATAAGCGAGATAGAATGGGAAATGAAATCTGCAGCGTCGCCGCTAAGCAAGAACCCTTGCAAGATTGGATGAAGGCTTGTGTAGGCTTCTCCGTTGAAGAGATACCTCTAGAAGGAAGGAATCACAACAATCCTCTGGTCCTCACCATTCAAATGGGGAAATTCAGATTGCCTAAGGTGCTTATTGATCTAGGCAGCTCAGTGGACATTCTTTTCAACTCTACTTACGAGGCGATGAAAGCAAAAGATGATAAGATCCCCTCGCCGACAGTTTCCTCTTACAATATTTATGGATTTAATGGGATTACTTCTAAGCCTAAAGGCGAAATTGAGTTCAAGATCGTGATTTGTGATGAATACTTCTTGAATACCACTCTTTGCATTGTGGATGTTGATTCGCCGTATGCTGCCATTCTTGGAAGACCATGGCTTCACAGCCTAAAGGGAGTACCCTCCACTTACCATCAGCGTCTAAGGTTTCCAACACATATAGGAGTCACCGAGTATGTAGGAGATTTGGCAGTGGCAAAAGCTTGCAATACATCAGATATACAAATGCGAGAAAATAGAAAGGCCAAAATTGCAAAGAAAAAGAAGCAAGGCAAGGAAGCTACTAAGGAGCAAGAGATCCAAAACTTCATCGCCGACCCCTCAACATATGTGCATTCAGTAAACTCAGTAGAAGATTCGGCGAAGCCTGAAGGGAAGACCTTATAGCAATTAAAGGAGACATCGCCGATGAGAGAACCAAAATTACATTTCACGGCGGTGGAACCTACTAGAGATACAAATATCGGCGAAGAGAGTGATCCAAAGATGGTAAAAATTGGTACTTTATTAAGTGAAGACGAGTCGGCGGAGTTACAACCATTACTAAAATAATATGTTGATCTCTTCGCCTGGGGCATGAATGAAATGCCAGGCATTGACCCGGCGATAGCATGTCATAAGATGGATATCGATCCAAGGATCAGGCCTTTCAAGCAAAGGATAAGGAAATTGGCTCCAGCCTACAAAGAAGCAGTAGAGGCAGAGATCAACAAGATGAGGGTGTCTGGTATCATAAGGCCGGTACAATATCCTCAATGGATAACCAATATGGTAGTGGTACCAAAGAAGAACAAGGGAGTGCGGATCTGCATCGACTTCAGCGATCTCAATAGGCATTTCCAAAGAATAGTTTCCCGCTACCAAGTATTGACCAGACTGTAGATGCTACATCAGGTCATAAGTTGCTGTCATTCATGGACGGTTACTCAGGGTATAATCAAATACCCTTGGCGGAGGAAGATCAGAAGCACACAACTTTCTTTTCTACCAAAGGATTGTTTTGTTATACCCGAATGCCCTTTGGGTTGAAGAACGCCGGTGCTACTTATCAAGAAATGGCGCAGAAGATGTTTGAAAAATGGATAGGAAGAACAATGGAGGTGTACGTTGATGATATGCTTGTAAAGAGCAAGAAAAAGCAGACTCATGTGCAGGATCTTAGAGATATATTTGATCATATGCGTATTACCAAACTAAAAATAAATCCAGCGAAGTGTGTCTTTGGAGTAACTTCAGGAAAATTCCTAGGGTATGTTGTCACCAAGAAAGGTGTGGAAGCTGATCATGATAAGATTAAGGCAATCATAGATATGCCCTCGCCGGTAACAGTGAAGGATGTCATGCGACTTAATGGAACTTTGGCGTCACTTAATAGATTTATCTCCAGATTTTCTGAGAAATGCAAATTATTCTTTCAAACATTGAAGAAAGGAGAAAAATTTAATTGGACTGATGCACACGAAGCTGCTTTTCAAGGTATTAAGAAGTACCTCGCCACTCTTCCAGTGATTCAGCCACCTGAGCACGGCGAAGAACTAAGAGTTTATCTCGCTGCAACACCATTCGCCACCAGTGCTGTGCTTGTCAGAATCAAGGGCGGAGAAACACCTATTTATTATATTAGCAGAACATTTCAAGGGGCATAAAAGAATTATACCAAAATTGAACAGTTGATCTTGGCGTTAGTTTTTGCATCCCAGCGGCTACGTCCATATTTTCATGCTCATCCTATTGTTGTTCTAACCAAGACACCTATAGAATCCATTCTGCACAGCTCTCAAAGAGTAGGGCGAATTGCCAAATGGAATCAACAAATTGAGCAGTTTGGCGTCCAATATGAAATACGTACAGCACAGTGGTCTCAAGTTATTGCGGACTTCCTCGCCGACTTTCCAATTGATGAAGAAGAAGAGGTAGAAGAAATCCCATTCTCTTTGGATGAGCGGGAGAATGAAATGCCAGATCTATTGAAATGCAGTCCTAACGGATGGGAGGTCTATGTAGATGGTTCATCAAATAAAGAAGGAAAAGGAATAGGAATTGTCCTAACTTCGCCCGAAAGGAGCCAGGATAGTGCACTCGCTGAGGCTGGAATTCCCGGCGACAAACAACGAGGCAGAATATGAAGCGGTCATTCACGCCATGCGAATACTCATTGAAATGGGTATCAACGATGTTAGATTAACAAGCGACTCTCAGCTAGTGATTCGGCAAATCTCTGGACGATATCAGACGTCAGATCCGTCTCTGCAGAAGTACCTAAAACTTGCTAGGGAGTATGCCCAGAGGATCACGGGTATCAAGTTTCGCCACATCTGCAGAAAAGATAATAGGCACGCCGATGCTTTGGCTTTTATCTCCTCAATGATGACAAATCCTGATATCCCTTAAATAGCTATTGAAAGAGTGAAGCAGTCATCGGTGGAAGAGCGAGAGCAAAGGGAAGTATTGACAGCAAGCACAGAAGAGTCAGTGGAGACAGATTGGAGAACGCCGATACGGTATTACTTGGATCGTCTTACGCTACCAGGGAAACAGATTTTAGCTCACCAAGTCATCAGCATATCAGCGAACTATGAGCTTCGAGATGGAATTCTGTATCGCCGGTCATTTTCTGGACCTCTGCTGCGATGTGTATCAAGGGAGGAAGGCAAGAAATTATTAGAGTCAATTCATGAAGGAGATTGCGGAAATCACAGTGGCCAGAGGGCTTTGGCTTTAAAAGTAAGAATGTAAGGATATTATTGGCCCTGGATGAAAAGGGATGCGAAAGAATATGTTCAACGATGCAAGCCATGTCAGTTGTATGGAAGAAAAATCAAAGCGCCCGCGACATCATTAAATTCAGTGTTGAGTCCATGGCCCTTCGCCAAGTGGGGCATTGACATCATTGGACCATTGACTACAGGCTCAGGGCAACGGAAATATATCATTGTGGCGACAGATTTTTTCACCAAATGGTGTGAAGCCAAAGCTATCAAGAAGAAGACAGGACATGAAGTATTCACATTCATTTGGGAGAATATATTTTGCAGATTCGGTGTACCGGCGGAGATATGTACTGATAATGGAAAGGAACTTGTCGGCGATAACATTAGAAAGTTACTCGCCACTTACAACGTCAAGCTGGGAAAATCAACTCCATTATACCCTCAGAGTAATGGACAAGCGGAAGCCACCAACAAGACTATTGGAATGGGGCTGAAGAAAAGGGTGGAGAAGCATAAAAAAGCATGGTGTGAGCATTTACACAATGTTTTGTGGTCTTACAGGACTACTATCCGAGAAGCAACTGGAGTGTCTCCTTTCCTACTTACTTATGGTGCTGAAGTAGTACTCCCATCTGAAGTAATCTTACCAAATACCAAGCATGAGGCATGGGAAAAGAATCTAAATACTGACTTGATTCTAGCCAAGTTGGATGATTTAGAAGAGCAGCGGTTGATCGCTCTTACACACATGGAAAATTATCATCGCCGACTGTCTAGAGAGTACAACAAGTGGGTGATCCCAAGAGAATATCATATTGGCGAGTTGGTACTTCGAGAAATTCCCCCGTCTCAACGAAAGGGATGTAGAAAGTTGGAACCAGTATGGGAAGGCCCTTATATAGTCAAAAGAGCAGCTGGAAGCGGAGCATATGTGCTGATTGATGAGCATGGCGTAGAGCTAGAACATCCTTGGAACGCCAAGTTCCTCAAAAAGTATTATCCTTGAAAGGAACAATGTAAAATCCGAAGTCTTGGGCGGGCATAATACCCAAGAAGTCTTATTAAGCTTATGTAAAACAACAGCGAATAAGATCCGGGGACGTAGGTTCGCTATCATGCGCCGAACCCCGTTAACAAGTCATAGTGTCATTTACATTTTTCGCTGGGTATTCTAACCACAGTGACGTCTAAAGCCTAAAGGCTTCGCTAAGGTAATAAGAGCATAATATGCTGAGGCAAAATGCCCATTACCAGGCTACAAAGCCACTTACTGAGGCAAAAATGCCAAATAATTATAAGGCAATAAAGCCACATGAACAAAAACCCTGATCAGGTACCAAGGCCAAGCGCCATCATTAAAGGCATAATGCCCAAACTAATAAAATTAAGTGGAACTAAAGGTTCTCCTTTCAGAAACATGAAAGCTTGCTTGCTTCATTGAGTGAACAACCTCCTTGTAATGGTAAGTCCGACCCAGGTTAGCTGTAAGGCCAATCGTGTTACTTGTTGGTCTGTAAGTGTTTGGCGAATAATACCTTACTCTGTAGCATCACAATCGGCGGGAGCCATTGTGCTAATTAGCCTACACCGTAACATCACCTCTGGCGAGAGCTATTGTGAAATAAGCCTACTGGCGACCCAAACAACTTATAATAGATCGCCGACGGGCACAAGTAATGGTTACGATTGGGGTGTTAACCTAGGCTCTGCATGAAATTGTTGGCTGTACAAGCACAGGACTTCACTCAATGGCAAGTTAAGTCTTTGAAGACAAACACGAAAATCATACACTAATAACAAAGGATGAGAAGCATAAAGTTATATTCTCACAGTAGTACTTAAGGGAAATAGTAATATCGTTTATTACAAAACAACGAAGGAAACAACAAGGATCTAAAGAGAAGGTAAAAATTATAAAAGGTGGTTCTCCGCTCTTTCCCACTTCAGCATCGCGGATCTGGAAAGGGACTGGTCGCTTCATCATCTTGAGTCATAGGAGTTGAAACATCCTTTTGGGATGGAGGTATGGCTTGCTCATCACCGCCGGCGTCCTTCTCCTTTTCAGGCTTGCTGCCTTCCTTATTTTCTTCTTGGTTTTCTTCCTTGTTTTCTTCATCGTTTACCTCTTCTTCGTCCTCCTCTTCTTCACTTTCCTCCTTTTCTTCTTCTTCATCCACTTCTTCTTCAACATTTTCTTCTTCCTCCCCGCTAGACCCGGAACCCTCGCCGTCCTGGTCGCAGTCCACCACCTCAGTCACGGCGGGAGGATTGGGAGCAATGACATACTTGGCAGGTATCTCGAGTTTAAGCTTGGGGAATTCTCTGTTAACAAACTCTTGGACGGCGATGAAATCCATTAGAAGCAGTTGTTGCCTATGCTTGGCATCTTTAGCTTGGAGATCTTTTTGAGCTTGACTTAAATCAGTTTTGAGCCCATCTTGAATTTTCCATAGATACTCCACTTTGCTCTCAAGGCCTTCAATACTAGCCTGAATGCTGTCGGCAACCTTGGAAGGGGCAAGATCTAAGGGTTTCGGCGAAAGACTAGAAGTATAAAGAAAATTTGTAATTTACAACTAAGGACAAAAAGGAATTACCTTGAAGTTCGTCACGCTCATTAGAGTCTTTGACACTGGAATTAAACCACTTTGTTGTATTTGCTTCTTTTTCCTTCACTTGGTGCTCAAGATCCTTATTTTCACGAGTTAAAAAGCTTATTTGATCACCTTGTGCCTCAAAGGTGTCAATAAGACTTAAGCAATGTTGAAATCCCTGAGTCAAGAAGAAAAGAAGATTCAGTAAAACAAAGCACGTATGTACAAAGAAAGAAGCGTCAGAGAGAATAATTACCGCGGCAGCCATAACAAAATGCTCTTGGGGAGTCAGGTCATGAGCTACAGAGGACAAGTCCCTTGTATGGGCAAAACCGGATGAAGAATACTTCATCATAGCTCCATAGTAAAGGGAATTCAGACTACCCTTCTCTTCCAGCGAAAGTAATTTGGAGAATGAAGCCAGTCTATTAACTACATCGCCAGTAGCACCTCTCCTTGGGAATCTGGGAGGCCTATCGCCGGGAGGTAACTTGTGTAAATTTGTGAGAGCGGCGAAAGAAGAACTGGAAGCTCCAATCTCACCAGTAGGATTGATAGCAAGGGATTGTTGGGGATTAGCAACATTCTCGCCGGGATTAATGGTAGAGATCCCAGGTCCTTGCTCAAGTGGAGTCTCTATAGGCTCTTTCACAAGCTCAGAATCAGTCATCACCACGTCGCCGGCGTCTTTTTCCTCTGAGATGGTTTCCAAATTATCAGAGGCAGGCTTTCTTCCCCTAAGTTGAATGGTCAATTTCTTAGAAGAAGAAGATTTTGTTGAAGTTGGAGTTGTACGCCTGGGACGATTGGAAACTGGCTGAGGCAGTACCGTAGCGGTTTGCTGAGGCAAGGTATTTCCAGCATTGGCGGAGGAATCGCTTTGGGAATCCCCGGCGGAAGGATCGAATTTGAGCTTTTTCAGTGTCTGGCGAAGCTCTTCTTCAGGAGACAAAGCAGGAATACTCTGCGAATAAGTTGACACACCCATCAAATCTTGAAACAAACCGAGGCAAATATAGATGTATATATATTTTAAAAATATATGCAAATATATTTTTAAAATAACCAAAACTTAGAATGTTTGTTACCAGATCTTCAGTTGCGTCTTTTTAAATAATTCAGAGACAAATATAGATATATATTTGGCGAAAGAAAAATTGCTTATTACCTGGGTTGTAGACTTCCTCTTGGTAGTGCCAGATTTCTTGGTAGCGGAAGGCAATAGCAGCCAGTTACCCTGGGAATCCATTTGTATTTCTCCATCAGTGCCGCGATAGAGTTTCTCTTCCGCCCAGTCCACATGGAGAAAGTCATGATCCTTGAAGCGTTTGTCTTCTTCAGGAAAGTCTAACCGCTTGATCATCTTATCTTTGTCACACCACCCTAGCAGCCAAGGACCTTCTAGCGAGCAAGGCAGGTTGGACCAGCCGGCCTCGGAACTCTTTCTCGCCGTAGTAGTACCAGTAACTTCCTTGGCGTCTACAGCACCAAGCATGACCTTTTTTAACTTCTTCTTGGTAACAAAGCGATAAGCCCAGGGCTCACCACATATTGTAGAGGGAAGAACATCATACTGCTTTAGAAAATTCCCAACTGTATATTCTTCTGGAGAAAACAGACCCTCCTCAAACAGATCTGGTTAATTAGTCTTGTTGCTACGACGAAGCTTCCACTCCACCAGAATGCGAATTGCATTCGCCGTAAGCTGAAAGGGACTTTTCTTTATCGCCAAGAACAAATTACACATGAATGTGTCGGCGGGATCATATAAAGGAAATAGATTCGCCTTCCCAGCTTTGAGCGTGCCATAACCAGTCACCGCCATCTCAGCGTGTTGGTCAGGAGAACGAAGATCTTCTAGAGTTGTGGGAGTTGAAGCCTTTTTCACGCCTTCGAGGGTTTTAGTATTAAAGGAGCAATAAAGACTTTGTCATGAGCACATTATTCAGGCCGTCGCTTCCATGACGGACGTGTAGCAATTTTAGTAGCGGGAGAAGATGGAGATTCAACTTCATTGAGTGGCGAACTAGATGCTGGAGCGACAGGGTTTGCAGAGCTAGAAGAGGTTTGAGCGGTGGAAGCCATGAGCACGGAGATGATATCGGAAATTAGATATAGGCGAGATAGCGGCTTACCGGAAAAACCAGAGTTGCCGGAAAATAAGAACATATCAAGTTAACAGTGATTGAAAAAAGATCAAAACACGAAGTTGGCACTGAGGAAACTAGAAGAAGATGGGAGTAAAATGCGTATGAAGTAAAGATGATGAGTTTGAGACGAAAAGGAAATGGAAATCGAGAGAAAAGTTGTAGTAGTGAGGATTTAGGGTTTTTAGAGGAAAAACAGCTCTGGAAAAATTCTGCTCTCTGGTAAAGAAGAAGAAGGTAAAGGAGAGAAGTCTGTAAAAATTGATATTTATAGAAAGAGAAGGAACTCAACCTGCGGTAACGGTTACAAACCGTAATAAAGTAGTGGAGATCGTGGGCGCAAGCGGTTACAGGTCATAAAGTGGAAATGGCCGCATGAAAGACACGTGGTGTAACTGGAGTAAAAGGGAGAACGTGTGGCATAGTTAGAGCGGAAGTAGAGAACGTGGGCATGGCATTTTCGGCGAGTCAGGAAAATTTCATCTCCGACGATCAAAAATCTTGGAGATGAAAGAGGCAAAATGTAAGGGTAGAAAATGCCTTTGCATAGCAGTAGCATCCCAAGGGCGAAGATGTATCAGGAAGATCATTCATGAGAAGTATGGAATCACTAGTGAAAGCTTTGGGCGAAGCATCCTGAAATAGGAAGTATCAGCGGTACATGCAGAAGGGACTGGCGAGCAAAGCAGCATCAGCGGGAACAAGGATGTCACATCGGGGGAAGGTGAGAAGTAGTTGAGAAGTGGTTGAGCATTCATTACTCGTCAGAACGGATAGATTGTCAGAGTTGACTTGTTGACTCAGTGGAAACCTCGTCAGCAATCCTTATCCTTAAGAAGTCTTGCCCGCCAAGA
>JAJJMA010298724.1:0-10667 GCA_023529015.1 Papaver nudicaule
AAAAAAAAAGAAGAGGGGGGGAAGGAAAGAATTCATGATTCAGCTTCTAGATCAGCCAACTCCTTCTGCTTCACTTTCAACTCCTGATCCACCCGCGCGGCCTCCTGCTCTAACTCGCCAAGAGCATTGGTAACGCTACTGAACTCCTGGGCGATCTTCTGCCGTTCCACGGTTTTGGAGTTCACCTCAGTAGTTAACCGCTCCTTTTCCTGAATCAGCTGCTCGATCCTCGCAGATAACTTTGAGACTCTGGGGTCAGGTTTAGTTTTCGCCTTCCTCAATAGCTCTCGAAGCCAAGCAACGTTGAGCTGCATAAATTCTGCAATAGAAAGATCCGCCTCCCATTTCGTCATCTGAGAGTCAGAAGGAGGATCCCGAGCAGCGTCATAAAGGCCAGCGGCCGCAATCAGTAAGTCACGAACCATCTTCACCTGAGCAGGCGCACCAAGACTGCCCGCCATGTTTGAAGTCATGATATGACCATGGCGCTTTAGGATCCTAGTGTAAGTACTCGCATACACCGAAGGAACCCAAAAACCTTGAACGAGTTCAAAAGCCTCGTCTTCAAAGCCAATTTCTGACCGCTCAAAGACTCGTTCAAATAGGGGCAAATTAGCAGCACCACGACTCGCCTTAACAGAGGAAGAGCGGGGCGCGTTGACAACTGGAGAACGATTGGGAGCAACGACAGGCGAGCTTAACACCGCCGAAGCGGAAGGACGATTGACAATCTTATCATTTCTTTCAGGCAAAGAATTCTTCACACGTCTCTCACTACTCGCGCTATCAGTCTCTTTGATTGGACGTTTTGCCATATCCGCCTCCTACCAAAATCATGCAAGAACAATAGTAAGGTTTTCTAAAAAAAAAAAAAGGGGGGGAGGAGCGACGCAAGATACATTTGGAGAAAGCTAAGCATGACTCACTTGCTCAATAGGCACCGAGGTTGCCTCCTCGTCAGCGTCTGTATCACCTGCTTGCTCGTCTGAGTAATCCCCGTCGAAGGAATCTAGAAGCAAAAATATATATACACACCAGTTCAAACTCTCTTAGTTCGCAGAGAAAATGGAACAGATACTAGAGCCTTTATATAGGGAAAAAGTCCTTTTTCTTCCTCTTGCTTAAAGAAAGGGAGTAAATGCACCCCACGTGTAGAAATTTAATGCATACCTGGATCAGATGGTACAAAATCAGGAGAGGACGGGCCCACCGGATGTCCTTTCCCTGACAATGACGAACTGAAAGATTCCAAAATAGCAGTGGGAGAATCCGAGGACTTAGCATGACCACGCCTAACAGTACAGACCAAAGGTTGCGTGCGCGTTATATCCATAACGTCAGCTGGTTTAGGACCGGCGCTACGATTACGACGATTAAATTCCCGAACAAACTCAGGGTTGCTCGAACGAGCTGGGTTTTGCACGGACGCAGCACGCTTCCTTTTTGAAGAGGTTGATAGACGCGCCTGTTTTGCACAAGACTTGTTAGAAGGGGAGGATATGCATCGAGGAATGGGGACTACACCCGCCTCCCAGTTTCGTTTGTTAATCAAGGCCCTCTCACGCCAATCGCACTCGGGCATGTCGAGCCACTCTTCCAAAGGCCGCTTACGCGGTCCTGGATCATGAGCGCCAACAGGCTACGGGCAAGCAGAAACTTAAGTAAACAAAGCATCTGAAAGACACTCGCATGCGTAAAAAAAAAAAAAAAAAATTATTATTAATCAATGTGCTAAGGGAATGGTAACTTACCAAATCTCCTCCTCCTAGCACAGCACCTGGCGCTGAAGGAGATGGTTTGGGGACTTGAATCGTCCGCGATCGTCCTTGTCCGCCAGCAGCTTTTGGGGAGGAATGGGGAACCCTCCTCCGGGATTTGAGCTTCGTAACCATATCGGGACCTAGAGGAAAAGGACCCCAAGCTGTCTCGGAGGAAATCCGAGCCCGACCCTTATTCCCAGGAGCCAACTTAAAAGGCTCCGCTATACTCTTCTCAAGCACAAACCGACCAGAGTTGTGCATGGCGCAAAGTTCATCTTTATCAGGCGCAGGATAGACAACGGGGGAAGTAACCAAAAAATTCATCACACGGGTTAAAAGTTCCTCCCAGTAGTAGTACCAGTCAGCAGAAACACACACAGTTTTTCGAGTGGGCTGCGGATAACGAATGATAAAAGGGAGTGGACGACAGCGAAGCGCGCCTCCCTCGGAGTAAACGAACCTATCATAATAAACCTCAATTGAGGCGTCGTTTATAACAAGAACAGGTAAAGGCGGCGGAGGGGCCCCTTGGTCAAAACCTGCTTGGCGAACAACCCGATCGAAGTTATAAGCCTCAAGGGTAAACGCGCCTCCGTAAAATCCAGGGAGATAGCTAGAAGTAACGGACAAAACGAAGTCCACCTCACCCCCATGTTTTATCCTTCGAGAGTCAAGGATTTCTTCTTCATCCGAGTAAAAAGCGTAAGGAATAGGCCCGACGCGACCATCAGTATATGGTGAAAAACAAAACTTGGTCTCGACATCCATATGATGGGAGATGCTGTCATGAGACTTAGGCGACTTCCGTTTGAAAAGACGAGCACGAGGGTAAGAGTACTCCATGGACTCCTGATAAGTTTCGCCATTTTCGTCGACTCGTTCCTCGACGCCCTGAAGAGTAATGTCCGGCGCCGATGGGCTAAAACCTGGAAATCGATCCCAGGACCACATCTGAAGGAAATTGGCGGGAACGAAAGTCTCGACCGTATGTACATTGGCGGCTCTCTGGATATCGATCACGAGGAGATCTAAATGGCGGTAAAGTCCACCCAGAAACATAGGGGCCAGAGGAAAGGATATGCCGCGCGACATCAAAACGGCCATAGGCATAAGTTCTTCCTTGATTGTGTCCCCAGGGCTAAATTCAAAAACATCATGACTTAGCCAAAAGAGGAGGAATGCTGCTAGCTGCGCTCTCTCTGAATCCTCGCCATAATCAGGACACTTGAAACGACCCTCCACCTTCTTTGGTGCCCAGTATTTCACGAATAACGGGTAAGAAGAGCGCCTCCTCTTTGATTTGCTCGAAGTCGTCGCTTCACCATCGCCCTCACCTTTAAAGTATGAAGAGAGGATCAGCAGTGCAGAATAAGGACACTTAACAAGTTCAAAAGAATATACGTACCATGAGCGCCTTCATGCTCCTCATCATCATCCGGGGCGCCTTCGGGCTCTTCGCCTTTCGCAGGGGTGTCCCCTACCTCCTCAACTGGGACGTCTCTCGCGAGTTCTTTAGACTTTTTCAGGACAGACACCAGATCCCAATCATCCTCACGCATACATTTTGCAACAGCGGACTGATGCCAATAACAAGTACCATGAACGGGCAGCAGAGTGAAAGCAACCACGTCTTCGAGGGTGATGGTTGTCTCTCCCCAAGCGAAAAGGAAAGTGTGAAACAGGGAGATCCAGCGCGTAACTAATTTGTTCAGGTCAAGACTACTACGATTGCAAAAGCGGCATTTGGATGCTTTGATGGCGTCAAGAACGCCGATCTTTTCTAGTATGCGCGAATAAGACTCCTGGCTTACGATAAAGTCGACCCACGAGGACCAACCTCCCTGAGGCTTCGCGGAAGATTTGTAAACTATGTTGGGGAGCGCGTAGTCGCCACGATTTATAGCTAGACGAGGAATCTGTTCATAAGGTGGGAACGACCAGTCGGTATAATCTGGTGTCAACAGCCATTTTGGATCGGCAGGTAGAGATGGCTTTAGGCGGTTCAGAAGACGCTGGTTGAGGAAATCATTTGGATAGTCGCCCTTGAAAGGAACAAAAGCGCTTTGGAGAAAAACGCTCGCGTTGAACAGAGCGTGAGAAAATAAACCGTCTTCCCGATCGGGAGGGGGAAAGACACTGAGATCAGGGTTCGGAGCGCCTTGACCTTCTGGCGCGGATTGGAGACCAACCTCGTCCTCGTGGTTAGGAGGGTGCTCGTCGTCTTGTGATGGCTCGTCATGATCACTCATGTTGGCAAAAGAAGTAAAGGAAGAGATTTCTTGACTAAGGAAAGATGGCTGAGAAAGAGGAAAGGTAAAAGAGTATTTATATTGAAGAAAGAAAAGTGTAACCGTCCGCCACCTAGACCACGATGCCAGCAACTCGTGGACGTGCGTCGCCACGTAGGCCATGATTTCGACGGTTACAGAGTTAAGCGTGGGCGACGGTTAGGGGACTTGGGTTCCCATGGGTGACGGTCGACCCGGCATGTTCTGCCCGCCCGAACCGTCAGGGGACTAATGTGGATGACCCAAGTCTATTAATACCCAATGGGCTTGATACATACTAGTTTAGGTCTATCTAGTTGGGCTTGGGTCTGGACATTTTGGGTAATCAAGAGATAAGGAATGGCAATTATGTTAATAAGTGGTTAAAAGGGCATATGGTCACCCAAGGGTAAAAGGGATTCTCTATAAGTAGGACTCTAAAGAGATCACAAAGGAGGACTTTTTTGGGGAGAGAAATGAGTTAGATCGGTGCTACCTCTGAGACTCGGATCGGATTAAGAGTATTACCCTATTCACAGGTATTAAACAAAAGCCCTAAATTTCCACCATTCCAAGTTTGGGGATTTCCAGTAGTGTAGCAAATAGAAGCTAAATTTGTTGCAACTCTATTAGTTACATGATTTGACTGGATAATTCTAGTAACATCAAAATAATTCAAAGGCATGGTTCCTTGAATTTCATAATTGGGGTTTCTTCTAAATCTGATGTCAATTAAGCTTGCATACTTTCTCTTCAGCTGTTGCAAGACTTCAATGTCATCACTTTCAAACTCCATGCTGGATCTGAGGGTGAAGCTCCACTTCAAGGCCGCTGCAACAGTATCTTTGATCAGCTCTTGTCTGGTTCTGGCAGCAATGAAGGTACCATTTGCTTCCTTACAATTTCCTGCATAATCAAACAAAATAAGACTGTATCCTGCTTGTTGAAGAACAAGCTCGCAGTAAATTGTGTCTGTGTTAAACCATTAAAAGAATGCTTTAAATTTGTGTAATGTCCAAACTCTAAGTTAAATACAATTGGTTATTTTGGTTAAATTGTCTTTGAGTTGTGTTTTTTTTTTTTTTGTTAATTTTTGGATGTGAATGGTTGTGAGTTGCAGATGTAACGGTTTAAATTTTTTAGAAATGAAATGAACGGTCTGTGATTGGCTTATGGCTTAATCTGAGCGACGGATCTGATTTAAGAGTGGCCATTGGATTTTTGAAAAATTCTAAGCCACAGATCTAATTTAAGAGTGGCATTTGGATCTTTTTTCTTTTTTTTAAACGACACCGTTTATTTAAAGTGTAACGGTACGTGACACGCGTGATAACCGAGTGGCAAACGTGTAATATAATTAGTTGACTGATGTTAACTCTACTGACGGTTTGACTTTGACTCGGCGTAGACTAACGGTTTTGCGACCCAAATTTACCATTGGACAAATTTACGATCCAAATCTACCACCATACCAAAATCTACAACCCATTTACCAAATTTCTCTTAGATTTATATAGGCGAATGCTCATTTTGAAATTTACGAAGCTAGGTTTTTTCCAGCTTTCACTGTACTCTATTTCCTTGCTTCTCATATTGCTAGCAGCATGGTATATATAATTATAGTTTGGTTCATTGTTCTCTAAGATTTCCAATCTTTTATTCATATGTCTAGTGATCTCCTTAGCAGTATATATAGGGCTGCTCAAAAAAACCGAAATCGTGGTGAACCGCATCGAAAATTGCAAAAACCGAACCGAACCAAATCAAGGTTGATGGTTATGGTGATGGTGCAAGAATTTCAAAACCGAGCATTATGGCGATGGCTAGGCATATAACCGAACCGAGACACCACGGTGCGCACCGATTAATATGTGCCTTTAGATATTAATCAGTTTTAACCATTGATGATAGTATCTATTTAAGTTATTAAGTTATTAACCCTAAATCAAGTACTTTAGTACTTTCTATCCGTCTCATTTCTTTCTCACCCTTTCTGCAGCGATACAACCACTAGCACCACAACTCTCCTCCATCAAATCAAGTACTTTCTTCTTCTTCTATATTAAGTTTAAATTGTAAATCCATTAAAAGAGCTATCGAATTTCTACTCAAAACTTTAAAAGAGCTTTTAATTATTTTATATTTAAGTATTCATCTCTCGGTTTTCACCAAAACCAAAACGACTCGGTACGGTTTTAAAACCGAACCGAAGATGAATGACGATGGTGATGGTGCGAGAATTTAAAAACCGAAGATTATGGTGATGGTGATGGCTGGGCATAAAACCGAGCCGAACCGAGCCATGCGCAGCCCTAAGTATATATAGAAAGGTAGTTTTTTCTTTTCAAAAGCCCTAGTGCATCTGGCTTTCCATATGTACCAGTTTATGGTTGCATATAGATCAGCCCATTTGATGTCCCCGCTGATGTTATTCCTCTTATGGAACCAACTAGAGAACTAGTCTTTGAAGTCCAGATAATTTCTTTTCATTTCTTCTGAGGTTAGGAATAGAAACTTCCACACATCTAGAGTATATTCACATTCTATGAAAGATGAGTAAGATTTTCATGATGACCAATGCAGAATTTACAGGATGCATCAATATGAGCTAAGATTCTATTAGCTTTGGCATTAGTTGGTAGTATATTATGGATACATTTCCATAAAAACACCTTGATTTTAGGAGCTACATTCATTCTCCAGATTTTTCTCCATATATTATCTAATGGTTCAATATCATTTCCTTTTACAAGAGAATTGTATAATGATTTGATGGTAAAATCACCATTCTTAGTCAGGGCCAAATAACTTTGTCCTCTTCTGAAAGATTAGTACTAGTATTGCATATGGTTAGGGCAGTATTCCCTTGAAAATAGATATTTGTTAACCTAGTATTCCATGTTCCATCAGCATTGAGCAAATAGTCTTCCAGTTTTTCAATGTTTGATGGGACATGTTGACCTTTCTGGATAGGAGAGGTTGACCAGTTAGCCAGTTATGCGTCCAGATATTGGTTTTTTGACAATTTCCAATTATCCAGAAACCCTTTTTTTTTCTGAATATTCACAATTTCTTTAAGGATTCCTTTCCACATCCAAGAATCAATCTTTTTAGGCTTAGTAGTTATGCTCATAGCATCAGAGTTAGACATATACTTAGCACTGAGAATTTGGGCACATAGAGAATCGGGTTGTTGGAGAATTCTCCATCCTATTTTAGAGATGATAGCAATATTGTAAATATTCAGGTTAAGGAATCCCATTCCTCCAATTTCCTTAGGTTTACAAACATCACTCCATTTTTTGTAATAGAATCCTTTTTTTTTTCCTGGGCACTTGTCCTGAAGAAGTCCCTTTGAGCATCTTCCATTTCTTTAGTTACCTCATTAGGAATGGAGAAACTGCTCATTTGATATATATATATATATATATATATATGCCAATTGTAGAGGTTACAACTTTGAGCATGACTGATCTTGCTGCAGGATTTAGATCTTTTCCTTTCCAGTTCCCTAGTCTGTTTTTAAGGACATCTACTAGGGGGTGGAAAACCTTTATTTTAGACTTGTTAGTGAAAAGAGGTCTTCCTAGGTATTTGTCATTTATGGATATTTGATTTACTTGGAGTATGTTTATAACACTATCTCTTTGGTTTGGTTCAGTGTTGTTGCTAAAGAAAACTCCAGATTTTCTGAAGTTAATTAGCTGACCTGAACCCCTTCCAAAATTGTCTAAGAGAGAGTGGATGTTTCTAGCTTTTCTATCAGTAGCTTTACAGAAGACCAAGCAGTCATCAACAAAGAGAAGATGACTGACAGAGGGAGCTTTCCTAGTAATTTTAATACCATGAATAAGACCTTTTAGCTCAGCATTTTGGAGGGTCCTAGAAAGGGCTTCCATACAGATTGTGAAGAGAAAAGCAGAGAGGGGATCTCCTTGTATGATTCCTCTTGTGGGAGAGAAAAAATAACATGGAGATACATTGAGGAGGATGGCTAGACTGGTTGTAAAGATGCACTGCATTATCAGATTGCACCAATCCTTAGAGAATCTCATTTTCTTCATAATGGCCATAAGGAAAGCCCATTCAACTCTGTCGAAAGCTTTCGACATATCAATTTTCAGACCCATTATTCCTTCTTTAGTCTTAGATTTCCTCATGCTATGTATGATTTCATGAGCCACAATGATATTGTCAGAAATTTGTCTTCCAGATATAAAAGCTGATTGATATGGAGATATCAGTTTTGGCAAGAGTTTTTTTAATCTTGAGGCTAAATTGTTTGATATCACTTTGTAAGTGGTATTGCAAAGGGTAATAGGCCTGCACTCAGCAGGAGGGGTGGGATTGAGAACTTTAGGGATCAGAGAAATGAATGTAGAATTCATTTCTTTGAGAAGATAGCCAGTTTTGAAAAAAGGTTTGAACCATGTCAACCACATTAGGGCCTACAATCTCCCAATTATCTTACAAGAAATTTGGAGGGAATCCATTGGGACCAGGGGATTTATCTCCTTTCATGGAAAACATAGTGTTCTTTATCTCCTGGTTAACAATAAGAGTGATGTTATCTTCCATAGTGATTATAGAAGGTATGAGCAATCATATTACTATCAATTTCAGGAGAGACTGTAGTGGAGATGTTAAGGAAATGATCTGTGAGGCATGAAGCTATGTCCTCTCTATTGTTGCTCCATTCACCAGAATTATTTTGGAGATTTTCCACTATATTTCTTATGTACCTTCTCCTAGCTGAATTGTGAAGAAATTAGTATTTTTTATCTCCCAGTTTAATGTATTGCTCCCCACTCTTGGTCTTCCAAAAATCTTCTTCAATTTTGCTCCAATGATGGAGATTGTCTTTCAGACTTTTGATATTAGTATCATTTCTAACAGTAGCAGTACTAGCAGAGTGGAGATCTCTTTTAATGTTACTAATGTTAGAGATGAGACCATAAATGTGTTTGTTTTAGTAGGCTAACTTTTTCTTAACATATCTAAGCTATTATCATACCCTAAACTATTGCTTGCTTCATTTCTATCATAGGGGCATAAGCTTTTTTTCTCATTTTCAAATGGAACAACATTGAGATCACCCATGAGAGTCCATGGTTGAGAATGTTGTCAGTCATTTCCTCCACCATTTTCCAAGATTCACTCTTATCATTTCTTTAGGATAACCCATAGAAGCAAATAAGAATGCACTCAATGTTTTTAACTGGATCAAAGTATTTATCATTTATTTGGTTAAACATGGAATCTATGATAGTGAGATTGATATTATTTTTCCATGCTAACACCATTCCCCCAGCAGTCCCTCTGGGAGAAACCAATAGTTATAGACATTCATATTTCTCAAAATTACATGCATGTTTTTGTTTTGTTGTCTAGTTTCTAAAAGGCAAAAAACATCAGGATTATGATTGTATAACATTTCTTTCATATGATTCTTTGTTTCTAGAGTACCTAAACCTTGACAATTCCAGCATAGCATTGAAATAAATTCCCAAAAATAGGATATGACAGGGTAAATCTTTCAGTTCGACTTTGTGCACCCTCATTAACCCGGGGTGCACGTTCCCTCCTTGTTTATTGGTTAAACTTTTAGCTCTAGTTATTTGGTTAGTTTACCTTATTAGATATTAAAATTAAATATCCATATCGAAAACCGGTGAGAAAAAAATTGTGCACAAAATCCAACTTTCCTCTCTTCCCTCTCGAGACATTTTCCTGTCAAAAACTCCATTAAAGGACCCTAAGTTTTCACTCTTCCTCGTAACTTTCTTTGCCAAAAACTCTATTAAAAGACAAAAGCGGTGGAGATGAAAACATTAGATCCGAAACATCTTTATAAACAATTTCTGGATTATGCCCTAAGTTTAAGCTTTCTCTATCATTTGAAACTTTTTTTCTTTTTGATCAATAGAATATTATCTATTTACTTTGAATTCAAGACTAAATTTTATCTACTATTTTCTATTCTTTTAATGGTGAAATGATCAAGATAAGGCGTTGATGAACTATACACAACGTGCTTATGATTTTTCCATTGACAAAAGAAAATCAATTGTGCACAATGAGAACTATGTTAGTATTGGTCGGTTTTACTTATGTGTTCGACATATTACATATATTAAAATCAAATGAATTTATTTCACATGTGAAGCAAAGCAGGGTTCAATTAGGATCTCATAAAATTAGTTTTCTCTTCAATTCTACTATCGTGCACTCTAATTGTTTGTCTGATGAGAAGATAAAAAACGAGAAAACAAAGTGTTAGGGCATTGTCCGGTCAAACCCACTAGCGTTGGTATGTCAAGCTAGTTGTCAGTTTTAGGTGTCAAAACTCAATTCTTGATTTAGCATATTAGAGTTTAGATTTCGGAATTGGGATATAGACAAAGTAGTAGAGACCTTGAAGACGAAGACTGTGAAGACAAAGAAGACATCAATTATTCTTCATCGACAAAAGGTTAGTAGGAGTTATGACTTTATGGATATTCTTCTATTCTACTTCATCTATTCTTTCGAAATATAGTTGACTACTTTAGTAGTGATAATAGCGATTGAGATCGTATTCTTGTGTAACATGGCCTTGTGTCATGACCAGTGTTTGATCCCACAAATACTGTGAGTACAA
>JAJJMA010298724.1:35667-55854 GCA_023529015.1 Papaver nudicaule
CCTACCAGAACACCGTAGGTGTCGGTTTATTTTGGAACAGACCCAATTAGGGTCAGTGTTTGGGATCGGGTCGGAGTTAAACCGCTCAATCTAAGTATCGGTCGGATCGGGCCTCAGGTGACCGGCCTTGTTGGATCTATTGACCAGTCTCTGAGTGCTTGCTTAATCTGTAGTGAAAAGGGAACGATAAATCACGTACAACGGAGAAATCCAGCTGACTGACGCATGCAAGAATAGAAACATTTTACCATACTCTTGCTTATTTTGGTCTTTGGGTGCAAACTAGAATACACGATAAAACAACAGCAGAAAGCAGAATGAATAGGATACGCAAGGAAGTAGTCTGGCTCCAAGAACTCAAAAATTGCAATCCAGGAGATGAGAAAGAGATTTGCTTTATGTACACTGATTAAAGAACTCAAAAGTTCTAGCCTGACTGTATGTTAAATACGGATACATATTACATTTAAAACTGCTACTACATTCTATATATTCCATAGTTTCGTCAACTACGAATGGCTTACAAACAAAACCAACCCAATAAGGCCAACCTATGCTATTTGATAATTATCTTACTTCAGTAATAGGGGCTCAGGAGCTAGCAATTTTCGAGACTAGTAGCAGAAGAATGAGCTACATCTTTTGACTCATTTGCAGTAGCAGCAACTCTTTCCTCTTCAACCACTTGGCGTTCTTCTTCTATTCTCGGGCTCAAAGTCCTAGAGTTCATCCTCTGAACCTCGTCTTTAGTATAAATGCAGATCTTGCGAACCATACTACAAAATTCCCTGTTTCACCAGAAGAGTTACAGTTTAAAACATGGAAACATTCAGAACAATAACTAAAAAGGGCAAATGGAACGACCAAACTAAGCAATATCTCATGAAGAAACAGCAGTACTTACTGCCACGGATCATCTCCAACAAGCATCATATCACCCTCATTGTCAGTATATACCACTTGCCAATTTTTGTTCGTAGCCATCAACCCACCATTAAAATCAAACATTTGATCCAACTCGGCTATTAGTTCATCGTAGCCATTGAACTTAGCAAGATCCACAGACCTCCCGAGAGCAATTCCCTGCATCTGAACCTAAAAACACATAAAATACTTTAGTTCTTCTATGGAGCTAGATCATATAGCTCAGTATTAGAAAACATGTAGAAGAGGAAAACCTTAGTGCAGCTCCTTGTTGTAGCACCGTTATTATGGTTGCTCGGCACATTTTGAGGCTGCTGACAAGTTCGAGGAAATTTTTCCTGCTGATCAGGTTGTTTGTCAGGATCTGAAGCGTGTGAGTGGGGCAATAGAGGGTGCATATGACTTCCTGTCTCGTTCATCTTATTTGATTTTGATACCTCTGGTCCAACAGGGTTGCTGAATAGTGAAATGCCAAAAAGTTTGTAGTCGCTGTCACCTTTGGCTCTAATAGACTCATATTGCTCGGGTACAACAACCTTTGGTGTTACCTCTGTTGATTGTGATGGATCCTCTGAGTCAGATGGTGGCAGTAAAGACATCAACCAGTTTCCTGGTTGTTGCTCAACTCTGGGACTCGGCATCTCAGAATACCAACTCAAGCCTGTAAATCTGGCACTCCCTGTCTGAGTTTGTACATTGCCATCTTGTGTAGGCACTTTCCTGCCAGATTCCATCACGTCTAATGAAGAGCTCATTGGCTGTGAGCAAAAGTTAAACTGTCCTTCCTTGTCTTGAAAATGCTTCTTCAAAGAGTTTGCATTACCCAGATTTCGTTCCACAAAACGAGGATAAAACCCATGATGAGAATCTTTGGTTCCAAGGAAACCAGACAAGAGATCAGTATATGGTGACTCATATTTCATCTGAGGTGATGAGATGTCGAATTGTATTCTTCTCTGACTTGTCTTCCCATCATCTGGAAAAAGAAAAGAACACAAGAGGCTTAGCACGACTCCAGATATTCAGCTAAGTGCCACTCAAGATTTGAAAATATCCCGACCTTGCTAGACCCTTGATAACCCATGAATTGGTGAAGGGTCTGCGGAAGTTGGCCAAACCTAGGCTAATAAGCATGGATTCAGAGTGATTTACTCCCTCAAATCTCGTCAGAGAATGAATGCACAATCAAGAATGTGGTGCTGATTGTTACCTTCCCTTGTGAGAACAGAGGAGTCTGGAGATGAAGGCACCGCGTTTGTACGCGGCCTCTTTGCCCTGGGTACGGGAAGGGGATTCAATGCAGGGGGGGACAAGGCAGGTTCCACTTTCCATGGAGACACTCGTTCAGGACGAGGAATGGAAGAAGTTTCATCCCAGCGAACCTAAAAACGAAACAGAACAAGCATCTTCGGCTCAGCTACAGTTGTTTTACAATCAAAACAATCAGCCACAAGAATATTAATATACTACCTTGAGGCATCTCCATTTTGATCCATTCCACCTGTTTGGATCAGCATCACCAGTTCCAACTATAGTGCCTGTAAACCTACCATGTGCGGAAAAAAAGATAACCATGAGGACATGAGAAATACAGAAAAGTTATAGAAGTGTGCTGTTATGCTGAAGGTAATCATATACCTTTGCTCTGGAGCTTCTTCTCCTTCAAATCTCATTTTGAACCTCATCCCAATGGAGTGGCTGTTCTTCACAGACTCCATATACAGACCATATGGAACAATAAACTCTTCGGGGCTTGTCCTGTAATAGAAATTGGAGGAATATATTACATTATGAATATGAAAAGAAACTGTGAGTGAATTTATTTCCCCAACTCAAATATAATTTGGGATAAATGTGTTCTCTGGCAAACCACACACCTAGGTTTGTAATAGACAGTGAACATGGTTCCTGTCGAGACAGCATGCCATGCGGTTGCAAGAACACCAAGGTGCATGCTGTGACTAGATATGACTGAAGATGGAATGTTACTCTGTTGTCGCATAGCACGTCGTACTCCCACACGAAGTTCCCCATTTTCACCTCTGAAAACCACACAATAGCTCTGTATCAGATGGAAGAGACAAAGTTGGTTCAAAGGGAAGAAATTGAGGTCATCAACAAAATAAGGTACCTTAGAAATATAAATGCATCCCCAGCAACAAGCCTTTTGGAGCTAACAAAGACACTCCAGCCACTTTGAAGCAGATGCCTTCTTGGTTGACCTGGCAATTTCAAACCCAATGATTAAGTTAATGGAAAAGGAACCATGTTCATAAATGAAAAGACCAATTTAGTCAATGCAATCAATTTAAACCAAATACGACAACAATCATATTAATACTAGGGAGTCTTAGACCAAAATGACAGCTGTCAATCATCTTAACATCAAATATATCCAACTGTATTGAAACTTTGCACAAACAAAAATGCCACCATTCATCGGCTGATGGAATTCTGAAACATTTGATGCAGCAAATCCTATATATACAGCTGATTCTAGCTGTAGAAACAAGCAGATCAGTGCTTACCCCTAAAGATGTGGCGAAATCGCCATTCATTTCCATGCAAATCCTTAGCAATCAATTCTTGAGTAGGAGGTTGTCGGCACATATCCTGTACAAAATTAAGAAAACTAAATCAGAGACCTCTCAAACAACAAGCAGCAAAATAATCACCTTATGCAATAGTAAATCCTTACCAGTGGAGGTAGACATTCATCTGCATGCCGCCTCAAAACAGAAAACCCTCCATGCGTGCTTGTATCAGAAGCAGTCAAAGTCTTACAAAATGAATGCACAATAGGACGAGGAGGGGGTTGCGGAACAGTTTCCTTCTCCACTAAATTCTCATCTTGCTGGTCAAGAAAAACACATCACATGAAATTCATTTCCCCATTCAGAAAATTCGTTCAACCATAACCTAATAAGGAAAGAGAGAAGACTTACATTTCCTTCTGGCAACAAAGTCACCTGTGCAAACACCTCATCAGTATCTGGCTCGGCCTAAACACACACAGAGACAAAAACTGAAAATCATCAGCACCATGAAAGAAACCCCCTAAAACCCTAATTACACGTCATGAATACAGATTTTACCTTCAATTGTACATTGATTACACGACAAAGGATCTTCGTTGAAAGATCATAAACCGGCATCTGCTGATCAGCTACTTGATTCGTGGACGCTTCAACCTAAATTCCATAACAAACCAGATCTTTCACTAATTTCTTATCAACAAATTCAAAATCAAAGGAGGAAATTTTGATTAAAAAAATGAAGGTAAGAAATTAAAGTGAAGAAGTAAATTACCTGTTCAATATGACCTTGAGGAAAATAGAAAACTAGGTCACCTTCACGAGGAACAGTAACTAAAGGACCAGCACAAGCATGCCATAGCTCTGAGTACAGTGCATCTTCATCACAATCTGTAGAAACACATCAAACAAACAAAAAAGTTAAAAAAATATTAAAATATTAAGAAAAAATCACTTAATCCTAAGAAACTTGAAAAGAAAACAAACCTAATTTTCTTTTAGAAACACTTGTTGGATGATGTTCTCCATTTCTGATAATTCCAGCACCACCAACAATAGCATCCTTAGGTTCAGTAGTTGTACAATTTGATGAAGAAAAACTCTCAACTCCAGTAATATTATTATAATTCCCTTTACTAGAAACTTCAGATGATGTCATTTTTGTTGTTTAACACAGATCCTCTTCTTCTTCTGTTCTTCTCATAATCAAATTGTTGAAAACTAATTAATGTTGATGAAATGAAATAAAATTTCCATCTTCTTCTTCTTGTTAACTATGATTAAGATGATGATGGTGTTAATAAGTGATTGTGTTTATTTAAGAACTTTGATTTCTCCTTCTTCTTCTCATCACTTCTTCTTCTTGTTGCAGTTAGTTTCTCTTTCTCTCTATAGCTGCTTTAGTTTCATGTTCTCTGTCTTCTTCTTCTTCTCTCTCTTTCTCTTTCCCTTCATTTTCGTTTCTCTTTCTTTCTCTAGTTGTGTGTTGTGTGTGTCTGGTACTGGCTACACCACTGCTGCTGCTGGTGTCATTAAAAAAAAAAACTCTCTCTACAGTTATTATTACTAGTTGTAAGCCCGTGCGTTGCACGGGTCCATATTATCTGCCAAATTATTAGGCAAGGCTACCGGGTTTGGCAATGTATTTGGGCATTGCTTACTGATACACAATTTGCCTACAACACCATTTGCATTTTAGTATTAAGTATCTGCTATGAATAAGGCATGATAAGTGAATCTAAATTGAACCCTGCCTTAAACGAAAACATGAATCTGAACAAAGGAATCGCTTTATGTTTCTTTGACAGCAATTATCCATACAGTCAGTACGGATCTCCTTTTTAAAGGATGAGCTCCCGCTGGACTGAAATTAATATAGCACTGAATAAACTCCCTGATTCTAAATAGGTCTGCAATTCTACTTTTTGTGTACCTTGAAGATACGTATAACAGTTAGTTACATGAAAATTGATTGATACATTAACTCATGTGGTTATTCCATGCTGAGATGCTTCCAATTATAGTTAAGACAACTGAAATATAATTTATAGGTTGTGCAATTCCAACACAATCGATCATCTTCATTATTGAACCCACCGATAACTTTCCTAGCATTTATTACACAATCTGTACAAATGTAGAAAGTTACTTTGCCTTTCTAATGAAACATCTGAAGCTTCCCTGGTTTGCTTGTATATTCATTCTTATATGAAACAATATGTTTGGTCCCTTGACTGTTGACATGCACAGGAGGGTGGACTCTGTTGTGGCCTTGGCCTGAATACATAATGAAGATCACACCATAACAGTAATGGAGAATGGCAACTTACCTATCCAATAACATACAGAGAACCGGTTGTATCGTCTTTCTAACTGGTACTTGATTAGCATTGATACATCTAATCACATATGCTTTTATAAGATGCAAATATTAGATGTAGAAACACTAACCCAATTCGGTTAGGAGTCGTAATTAATGTGGTGTCGGAAACCACACTCCATCTAGTTCTGCCATTTTTCTTTTAGTCATGTGTTAGTCCGCAACAATTCTATTGCAGTGACAACAATCCTTTACCCTCTGGCTAGAAACCAAATCCTTGCTCGCTAACTCATCTCAAACAATCTAAAGCACAGGATAAGCTTATCGCGAGTTGTCACCATGAAATATAAAAAAAGTCAAAGCTAGTATATACCTCTAAGTGATTGCAACCGATGATGATCAAAGTATGAGGTCTATTCTTCCAGCTGATTCATAATCCTGATTGATAAATCAATATTACATAAAAAAAAATAAGATTAAAGAGAAACTGATGATTTATACTAAATGGCTAAAACATCAATATGGCCATAAAGATGCCTCAAAATCATAAATGGGAGTGTTAAAATATTAATGCATGTGCTCACCTTGGAGTGTGAGTATGTGCCAAACTAAAAATGTCTCGTAGCTGATAGCTCAGAAACAATTCATTTGCAACATACCCAATTGATTCTTTTATGGACTCTAACAAACATATATAACCCCTTTCTGCAAGAAAGAAAGAATCAGGCTAAATAAAATATGATATTGCAAGCTAATTGTACATCAAAGATGATAAAGCCATCATGCTCATAATTACCACAGAGTTCTTCTATAGCCTGTAAACAATTTGATGCTTCTTGGTAGAAATTATAAGTAACCCAAAACCATGATTCTAAATCTAACACAATATAGATCCAACCAAAATTCAGATTACAGTTTGTATACGGTTAAGAAAAGTAAGTATCATTCTATTGTTCAGACATCAAGTGTTGGATTTTTACCATCATTCTAGTGCACAAACACGATCTTATTTCACTCTTCAATTTTATCCTTGCCAAAGAAACACATCTAGTAGATGGCCTCTACGATATCCAAAAAAAAAAAAAAAAAAAAAAACTTTAATATATGTTGTGAGAAAAAATTAACTTTTCTGCTTAGAATAGAATACTGCAAAGGTTGGCTATCATAGAACTAAACTAACCATGAAAAATCACTTCATGAATCCTAAGATCAGCTTCATCAAATAAGAATCAAGTTGTTAACAGTGAAAAAAAATCATAATTTTCTTGCAAAACATATGAGATACACCCTCTATAGATTCTGTACTCTTCTCACAGTCTCCATAGACATTCAGATAAAAAATCTCAGGCACACGATGACAACAATGACGTTTTTATTTTGGATCGTTCAAATTCAACCATTCAGATAAAAACTAACATTTTAATCGATTTAATTACAGAATTGCGGGTGTTACTTACCACGACCTAATTAATCTACCTTCATAGCTTCCATAGACTTGTGAACATTTGAAGAGGTCAGTAAATCCATAATGGTTTGAAGATACCAAAACATCATCTTAGAAATCAAAATATATACATTAACTCGAGAGCAAAAATTGGAGCAGTAGAACATACACTTCGTAAAGCGAGAAGATAACACTAATGAGCAATGCTGAGATCACCTGTATAAAAAAATGATATAACGTTAGATTTATGAACCTTAATTTCATCCTAATAATAAAAAAACTCTGACTTAGGAATGAATGAATACCGAATGAGTCAGTCAAGCTGTAACACAAATCAATATTAAAAAATATTTTGTAGAAACGTATGCTTTGAGTTTGTTTGAGTTTAACAAACTTACCGTTCTGGTGTTAGAATTAGCTTGCAAGATGGGAGCTCTTGCTGAGTAAACTTCGAATCTGAAAAGAGTATAAGTGGAAGAAAAAACATGAGAAGGGGAAACCATCAATAAGTAGATCAAGAATGAGTAATTTTCCCTAAAACATTACCGGTTCATCAACCTAAAAATGGAGTTTGAATACTCATCAACAATAGTCTAACAGGTTATTCCCTTCAACAATCCAACAATCCAAGAAAGAGATGGTCTATATGAAAGTGAAAGTGAAAACTGGTAAGACAATGTTAAAATTCTACTTAGGTTTTAGATGGACATACAGAATAAGAAATGGGCAAGCTAGCGTGAGTACTGAATGACTGATTAAGCACATCTTTCCCTTGTGATGAGGAGTTCTTGCCATTTTGAACATTAGTTCACAACTGATTTAATCCATAGTAAAATTGAAAGAATCAGAAAGCTCACGAGAAACAATCAAATAATATAAAGACACCATGGTTGAATAGAGCTCGGGTGTTGGTTGAATATGGTTTACGATTTACCTTTAGTATTTGTTGTGTTAGCGGCATAGATTTATAATCATTAGCCATGTAAGTTGAGATAAGAATAGAGGAGGCAAAACCCTAACCTAGAAAATAAAAATACAAACAAACAGATAAAGGAGCAAAACCCCTACTTCCCATTTAGATCGAACCGATACACCCTCATCTGCAAAATCGAAACACAACGAAATAAATATAAATCAAAGGACAAAATCCATTAAAAAAAAGTAGAAGAGATGCAGTAGCGGTGAGGAGAAAAGAAGAATCGGAGAACAAAGAGGAGGCAAATACATCTCACATATGCACTTGCCATATTGCATCTTGTTTTCACTTGAAATATACTACGCAACATCGTTAGTTACTGCTCATCCGGGCACGGGGCAGAAACTAAGGCTACTGCACACTCTGCTACCAACATCCCCAAACGTTCCCCATAACTCAAAACTAACCCAAAAAACAGATGAATTGATTACTTGGAATAGAGTGGCCAACACCCGATAGACATTTGTTGCATCATCAATTTGCACCAAAAGATTAGGGACTATTAACACAGTAAACACTTTCAAATTGTTAATATAATTAAAAAAACCAAGCTTGTTCGTTGCAGACAGTTGCAACTCATTTGAAGCTTTATACATCCACAATGTACAAAAATATGCTCTCAGTAGAATTGTTTGTTGACAATGAGACAACATAGGCGGACATAATGCTCCAAATTTCTAGACCTGATTAAAGGTAAGTGAAATCATTAGTTTGATTTATCATACATGTTCATCTCTAATTTAACAAAAGCTCTACCAATATAGGATAAGAAAATGTTAACCTTTCAGAGAGATAAACAAATGGGTTGTATGTGGCATGGTAATACTATGATCTAAGCAAATAAGTGCAGACACTTTCTTAAGTCAAAAGAATGACGAAACCTTTGTCAGCATACATACACCAACACTTAAGCGAGGCAGCATAAATGAATGCAGACACTTTCTCCATTTTCTTACTGTTGTTTGTTTATTTCTCGAGCCTATCTTCTAAAAGAGCTTCTTTGCCCTAATGTTGCATCAAAACTGCATCAAAAAGTTGTTCTAACCAAAGGGCATATACATTGCTATTTTGTTTGAGAAATCAGACACAAATGCAAAGTAAAATTATAAACTATTAGTGAAATGCATTACCTTCTTGATTCTATGCCACTGGTATATCATACAGAGACATCTTGCTTGCCTGCACATTAAGTGAAATTAGTCTGTAAAATTTAAGCTGTCCTGTTGTCCTCCATTTCATATTCATGACTTAACGAACCGCTGTCAAACCCATCTATCTGTTCCATCAAAAGCAATAATCAAAATTAACAAATAATTTCAACATCCTTGTATTGAGAGTGAGAGTTACACAGAAAGACTGACCTGCCATTTAGCAATTCCCGAAGCAGTAGGAACCTCCCTTCGGAATTAACCATAATATTGTGATTATAAACCTTGTGTTGATTCTCTTATCCATGTCCAATAAACTGATTCCTTTGTGGAAGAACCTTTTAAACCATTAAACAAAGAGAAATCAAATCAAAAATATTGAACCCTAAACCCCGCAAAAGTTATTACAATCAACATCAAAATCGACAGGATCGAAAAAAGCGAACAAAACTTCAGAGGTAGACATACCAGATGAAGAAAATACAAACAACACCAAATGCAAATCGTACTCTTACCTGCAAAATCAAAATCAATTGCAAACCCACAAAGAGAGGGATCTGGTTTAAGTAGTAAACAGAAAAATCAATTGTAACTGTATAAAGTCAATTGCAAATCCACTAAGAGAAACAAAGAGAAATTAAGTACCTCGATTTGATGCAGAAAGGTTGGTTAACGACCAACATCAATCCGTGATCGAGATATAATCGGTTTGATTAAGAAAAACAGAATAGGCTGTAGGCGAAGGTGTGAGAAATTTTTTAGGAGGATTCGGGAAAATAAGAGATCTAGTTTTTTTTAGAGGTAATATTCTGAAGTTCTTTGATTGGTTAGAATTTTCTCTGGTGGGGCCAGAAACTCTAAGAGTTGAGAGAACTCCCTACTTTCAATCTCAGCTAAGTAAAACATTCTGAAATTATAGGGTTTAATAATTATCATCTCCAGTCCACACTATTGAGAGTGTGTGTGTTTGTGGCCCATTCATCATCAATGCCTGTCCTGTCTATGTATTTTTAACACTCTTTGGGGGGTCTTGCGGTCAAACTTCTACCGGGCAATTTACGTTGACGAGCTTTCTCCCGGGGACAATCTCAGGAATATAATGAGCATGCTCATCAGATTTTTTTGCCTGGCGTCATTGGGGGCATACTGTAAATCATTGGGGCATATTCAATAGCTCATTGAGCGGGTAGTCAAATTCGATAGCTCCCATCTGGATTAACACTACTCGGTACCTCAATAAGCTACCGAATATAGTATGCCCCAATAATTATAAGTCTACACTCTAACAGAGCTGTTTCTGATATTTAGATGACTCTGGGCGAAGAACATTTGGAGCGCCTTTAGTGTTACTTAATTTTTCTTTTTCGCGCATACAAAGTAGTATATTTTCCAGTGTTGGACGTATAATTAAGATGTATTAATCAATAAAACACTGCTTATTATCACTATATGGAAGTAAATTGCTCAAGAACGAACCTAAAACATCAAAAATATAATTTTTCTAGCAACGTTAAACTGGCATTAGATTAGCACTCACCATATCTAGCAGAAGCATGGTTACATAATCATAAAAATTAGTTACATTTTTAGAGCAAGCACTATGGTGTTCAAAAATCCTCACATGTAGAGAAATTCCTTACATTGTGGGGAATTCTTCTAGCCATGTCTACAAGGGGATACAGATCTGTACCCCCTCATCGGTTACTAAGAAACCGCGGCATCCGGTTTCTAAGAAGCCGCATATTTCTGTCTGTGGTTACATGGAAACCGCAGAGATATAAATACTTGTTTGACCTTTTTTTGTTACACTCCTCACACACTCCATCCGAACCCTTCATTTTGCAACGATAAAAACACTCCCGGCTGTCAATTTTACAACGGTAAAAAATAGATCCGTTGGGTTTTTCAACTATAAAACCAACCCATCCTCACAACTTAATTTTCATCCCAATCAATCTCATTTTAGTACATTATCTCTTTCTCTCTCAATTTGTCTCTCAAATCTCTTCAATATAGCTATTAAATACACTGCTGATTGAAAAATGAGCAACATATCCACAAATTTTTTATCAGCTTGAATCGACATTGAATCGACCTCTTAGACCGGCCATTAGGATTGTCGTCGTTACCAGAGAACAAGACAAAAATATCAAAGATACGACTCCAACGAATGTTAAGTGCATATAGGTTCCTCTTTGCGAAAGCCGAATATTATGATGAGACAGGGACCCGATTTAAGTTCGACGAATGCTACGAAGTCTTCAAAAACAATCTTGGAGGATATGATATCATCCCTGATTAGTGAATAATTCAATTTAATATTATGAATTATTTTAACCTTATCTACTAGTTGTTTTCCAATGTTGTTGTAATGTTGTTGTTTTAATACGTAATGTAATGGTGTTGTTTTAATAAGTAATGTAATATTATTGTTTAAATCAGATTTGTAATATGTTTTTGATATTTGAAGTTTGAAATTTGAATTTGAATTTTGAATTTGAATTTCCCTAACGGCTAGTTTTGACTTTTGAACTCCAGAAAACTTGAAAACTGAGCCTAACAGATCCATTTTTACTTATAAAATGCAAACAAAGAGAGATCAATTGTATCATAACTTCTTTATCGAAAAAAATCAAAGTATCATGGAATGCTCTAAGGTTAGTTTTTGTTTTCATCTTTTTTTCCATCTTTCTGGTTTCATCTTTTTTCCATCTTTCTAATCTTAGTTATGGTTTATAATATACTTTGTTTATGTTATTGCAATGTTCTTCCCTCATCAAATGTGGTATCTGTCAATCTGAAGCTCACAAAAGTGCCTTATGTCCTTTTATCTACTCGGCATGTACCAAACAAAGTTGTGATGGGTTTCGCAAAATCCTGGAGTCTAACACCAAGAAAAATCCAGGGAGGTTGTTTTTGAAGTGTCAAAAAACATGAATGTGGAGACTTTGAATGGTTAGATTCAGTCACTGAACATAGTAAGCATGTTGCAAATTATGGTTTTGAATCTCCGAAGCAGTATAAAAGTCATAGTTGTTTCACATGTGGAGAGAGTGACCACTGGTCTAACAAATGTCCACTGCGAAAGATGAAGATCGAGAATCATGCTTCGCCTTCAACTCCACCACCCGCTAAGACATAGTGGGATGAGATAATTGTAAGTTTAAAGAACACTGTAATTTCACTGGCAAACAACCACAATACTCATTCACAATTTTCAGAATAAGGTTATTACAAAACCACAATATTGTTGAATGAGCTAATGTAATTTATGTTTTTAATTTAAATGAAAACCAAGTACTTTTACGGCTCATCCAAGTTTACTGTATCCCCCTCATAATCTGAAGAACTGGAGGAGTCGTCTGAGGAATCGTGTATAGAAGTCTCTGAATCCAAGATATCCCACGAATCCCCTGACTCATATTATTCTTCATCTCCTTGTTCGCCACCTTCTTCATCTTTTTGTTCATCTCCTTAATCGTACTCAGCTTCGTTTTTATTTTCAGATTCATCTCTTGTTTCGGATTCATCAGCCATATATTCAAACCACTCGCTACCCTCAATAGTTTCAGCATTAGCAGGAATAACATCAGTGTAATAATGAAAGTCAGTACCATGGTCAGCTGACTAAGGAACTCGTTCATTATCATCAGAAGTTCCATCAGACAAGGCATCGTCAGATGGTGGGGGTATGTCGCTTGGCAAAGGTGGAACATACTCTAAATCTGACCCATCGATGCTCGACTCTACCAGAATAACATCTCCTACTCCAGCTCTACCTGGACGTCGGGCAATGTGTTTGGTAAGATCATCTCGGAGTCGGTGATATCTTTCAGGATTCTGCAATGCCCTATAATGAACAGCAGGGCCTTCATACTCTACCACCGGACCTGCTACAACCTCACCCCATGCAGGGTCACGACGAGTATGCTCTATATTCATGTTAAATAATACAACATTTGATTATCAAATTCATGTCATCTTCTTTCCAATACTTACATGGCGACCCAACAACCTTGTAAACTGATTGAAGAACTCCAAAAGCACGCTCGGCATCCTTCCTCTTTGCCATTTGATACTTGTTAAACCTAACACGCTCAGGAATGTTCAATGTAACCTTATAAGCTTGTACGATTGTTTGTAGATTTGGATAGATACCATCGCCTAAGTAATAACCCATGTCGTAATGGTGCCCATTTATGACATAATTGCAAGGAGGTGCTAACCCTTGAAGAAGCTTGTCAAAGAGTTGTGAGTGACCCAACACATTCAAGTCATTATTTGATCCCGACATTCCAAAGAATACATGCCAAAAGCGTAAATCATAGGATACCACGGCCTCTAACACCAATAAACTCTCTTTTTCTTTACCACGATATGTTCCTTGCCAAGCCACCGGGCAATTCTTCCACGGCCATTGCATACAATCCACACTACTAAGGATTCCCGGAAATCCTCTTTCAGTGTTCTCCTCTAATAGTCTCTTCACATCTTCTTCCGCGGGTTCACGCAAGTATCTTTCTCCACAAGTGCGGCAAATTAATTCATAAAAGGTTTGATATACTTGTAAATTGTGATCGCTCCCATTCGTGTATAGTCATCTAGACTATCCGCAGCAGTACTTTTTCACAAAGCTTTCATCACGGCAACCATCTTTATAGTGGGTGAATGATCCAACAAGCTCGTTGCATCCGGACGTTATTGTCATTCTTCATCCTCGACTGAAATTTTATCTAGTATTTTCACAAACAAAGCTTTAGGCAAGCCAAGACGTTGTTTGAATTGTCGTGTTGTATAAGTGCCCCCAACCGTAAAGTAATCCTGCATCATTATTGCATCATGCAAAACTCTATCACGAACAAGTCGTCGACGCCTTTGAACCTCCTTTGGTACGGTTGACGGATAAATTGATTGTGAATTCATAACACATTTGGTATCATAGTACAATAGTCTTTTCTATTTCATCTTCCGAAGATGGCAATTGAATTTCATATTTCATTCTGGCCAATCCACGGAGTATAGAACCTGCACTCATTTTGCACCTAAAAACAACAGCCTTTCTAATTTCTATTCGATATATCCAACATTCGATGTAAACAAAAAACACAACAATTACAACGTCTATACATGTTTGTTCAATGCAAGGTTAATTCATGAGTTTATAATGTAACTAATCATCCTAACATCAACCATATACCAATATTTGCAACCAATATCAATTTTTTGCCCTAAAGTCAAAATTACATACCTTTAGAATGCGTTTGTTGATGGAAATTAAAATTAAAACTTGCAATAGAAACCCCTAGAAGCTTTTGGATCAAATCGACCTCAATCACCTTCAAAATCAAATGGGGTAAAAATGAGGTGAGTGTGGGAGTGGAGTGTAGAGAAAGGTGAAGAAGATGAATGAGTGTCTCAACCCGAGTTTTCTTTCTAAAAACTAGTTTCATGCCGCTTCTTAGTAACCGCGTAAGGTCAAGTCCACCATTGACCTCAGCGGCTACTTAGAAACCGCTAGCACCTTTTACGCGGTTTCTAAGAAACCGCCAATTTGTAGACATGCACCATAGGGATTGCTTTTTTTCACCTCTATGTCTTGTCTACATTGTGGGAAATTACTCACATTTGAGGCACCATAGTGCTTGCTCTTAAGATAGAGTATCATTTTTGTTAATAATAAATAATAATCCAGCCACGACTAAGGGAAGGATCAAGACTTAATGCAGCTTAGCAGCTAGGTCTAGCTGGACAATAACCATGTAGGTCAAATTAATCCACTGTAGAATGATCGGAAGGATATTCAGATGGCATTTCACAAAGGCTAAAATGTTGTTCTACATCACGAATTATATCCCTGACATAGTAGCTATAGACACACACACACACACACACACACACACACACACACACACACATATATATATATAGGAAGTAGACAACATTTACTATATTAAGTGAGACAGATTTGTGACCCTGGGCTGGAGCCCAAGTTGCCAGGCTCCAGAGTCGGGCCTGCACTCTAATGACGTGAGTTTTTTTTGTTCAATCGGCAAAAAGTTTAGTGCTAACGAATTTCAAATTTAGATTTTCCATATACTTAATTATATACACATGTATTTTATGGTTTAATGGGTTGTATGTTCGTTATGCAGTGGTGGACGTGATAACACTAGTCAAATTTTGAAGTAAAATAAAACTTTTTTTGTTTTGTATAAATAAAATTCCAAATACTACATAAATGGTTAAATCAACTTTATTTTTTTTCCCTTTTCATTCCCACAAGTTGGGCTCCAACACCGTTTTGAATAACTAGACCTAACCTATGAAAAATATAGTTCCCAAGTTTTACATTTGTGTCATGGATGCCTTGGTAGTTCTTTAATCGCTTCAAGAACTCCACGGTCTCCTCTCCTAGTTCACCCAAATTTGTGAAGGCTAGAGTACTAAAACCAAAACCATGTGTTGTGCATTGGTCAAGGTACTTACTACGCTTACTCTCCACAACTTTTGTCAAGGCAAGACCAGGTGTGAAAGTGTGAACACCTCCCCCAGTAAAAGGTGAAACACACCTGTTACATCAAAACACATATCATGTCCATTATCCCAATTGTAGACTAGGATATCTACGGGTCTTAGTTCTCCACCATCATGATCAAGAAGCCCAAAAGCAACCTCAGTTTTGGCATGCACACCTGCTCTAAAACACATATCTGTCAAGGTATCACGCATGAGATCACGACGAAACTTAGTGCCCACCATATGCTACCTTACCACATACATCATCTTACCACAACATGAGCATAAGCTACCTTCGTTGAATAACGAGATTCCGAGTCTATATCTAAGAATAGCTTGAAACTGACGAGGCCCCATTGTCTGGCCAAGACCATCTATGGGGATAGCTAGTAAATAGTCATGCGCGTGTGGAGTCTTATTGCATTGCCAAAGAACCGAATCACGAACTGACATGTCGTATCGAGTAGGCATATCCTTCATCATTGCACCAAAGTATTGTACTGCCATGAAACTCATAGGGTAGGGGGTAGTCTCGTTGGTGTTGAATAATGACTGGTTGATGCCACAAACCTGTAGATAGTTCTCTAGCGCTAGATGATAGTGTAGACCCCTACCGTTGATGTCAGTGCTATAAAGAATGGTTGCTTCGAGCTGTTGTGTTTGGATTTGAGATGCCAAGTAACAGTAATTAATAGTGTCTGACATTGTATATATACCTACCCCTCCATCTCTAATGGGAAGAGACACAAGTCGTTGTTGCAACTGTCCGAAACCAGGACCATCACTTGTTACTAGACTCCGCATATAACAAGATAGATGCTTGTCAAACACAAACTGGGCTTCTCTCAATGTCGCATGGGCGATGGTGTGCATGGTGAAGTAGAGTCTGGAGACACCGGGGCAGTTTCGTAACATCAATTTACTTTGTGGGTCTTGAAGCTTTTGTATCGACTCTACCAGCTGAATTCTTTTGTTTACTCGACTCATAACCAGTTGCGAACAGAATTGATGGTTCAAACTTACAGGACCTCCAAGAAGCTTAACTCCTTCAACAGGCCTTCCTATACAGCTGGAAAAAACCATGTACATTTACTCCTCTCATCTACATTCGGACAAAAAAGTTCAGTCTTGTTGATGTTAAGGTGTAACCCTACAACAACACCTTCTGACTTGATAATTTGAAAAGATTTGGAGACCATTATAGTGTCACCAATGATAGTACCGTCATCCAAATACCATCCCTGAAGGTCTAGTGTGCAGTGCTAGACAATTTTTTGTACAATTGGGTGTAAAGTCAAGGTGGACAACAACGAGCCAAGCGGATCACCCTGTTGCACACCTTGTGTCGATAATAATGTAGAGGAACCATAATATAACCTAGCTGGGGAAGTATAGAAAAACTCAACCACATCTTTGGAAGCATTTTTCAATTGCATCATATTTTGTATGCTTCAACCAGACAATCCAATTTTCAGTGAACTATTGAAAGTGTATAAAATTGAACGGTTTTGGATTTGGATGTGATCATCTAGATAATGAGGTAGTGAAATTTTTATCAAAATTAAATTAATGATATCAATCCTAAATAACTTTACATGTGTGATTCTTAATAATTTTCTTATTTTCGATCTAAAACTTATTGTACTTATTGTAATCCTGAAAATTCATCAATACCAAGTTTTTTGTTGTCCAAAAAGAAAAGGATTTTTTTTTCTTGAGAAAACGGCAACAATGTGTTACTGTTCCAAGTAATGTAACAATCTATTCAACGTTTTTGAAAAGGTAAGCCTATGTTAGTACCGAGTTTTGGGCAGATCTGGTCAACGATTCACGATTTGAAATCTAACCTAACCTAACCAACTAACCCCAGCTACAGTTTGATTTATTCCTATAGTTAAGTTATATGACCCGTGAATATAATCCACCCGAATTACTAACACTTCTTCTTCTTCTTCTTCTTCTTTTTTTCTTCGACAAAATCCAGCTACCATTCTCAATACTTTTTCTCCTTCTCTATCTCTAGATAGTCTGTTGTTTCTAATATTTCTTATTTGTGAACGGGAAATTAGGATTTTTGAGTTTTTAGGACATACAGAACCCTAAATTTGCAGAGAAATCTCGGTCGATATGAGAAGAAGAATTCATCCATCAACGGAATCAACTTTTCCTTCACTAGAAGATGAGACGACGGAGACATCATCAGCTCCACCACTCAGTCCAGATATTGCCAGAACATGGTTCATTTTTTATTCAACAGGTCAAGCTCAATCAATTGAAGTAGATAACAATTACATTATGCACAAAACTAGTTTAACAGCTATAGACTTAGTTCTTCTTGATATTCCATCTACTGTAATAGTTCAAGAGAAAGCAATTCTTATCAATCTTGAATACATTCAAGCTGTAATTACTGCCCAAGAATTTCTTCTACTCAATTCTAATGATCCTTGTTTGATTCCATTTGTTGAGAAGATGAAACATACTTTTTTGTGCCTTCATCTAGCTTCGAGAAGCGAGGTATGTAGACATGCAATTGAAATTCTTAATGGTTTAGGTTATGGGTTTGCGTTTTTATGATATCTCAATTACCCTTAAGGTGTTTGCTAAATTGGGTTTAAATAAAACTATTGATTTTGGTGTTAAAGATAATGGCACCTAGTTTGAATGGATTAACAGTTGAAGACTCACTTACTGATAATGTCATGGTATCTCCAGCTCGATCTGATAATATGTGTTGTTACCTCAGGTATGTTCACATTTGCCGATTTGCCTATTAGAATTGGGTCTTTGTAAAATTCTAGAGTTGTTATTCTTAAAGATGGGGATACGCTTTAATGTTAGTAGTTATGTCCATATATTGGGATACTGTGAACTGCACGTAAGGAGGTCGTCTCTACAGTAAGATGAGATAGGAGGCGAGTTGCGTGGTTTCTCTTTCATAATAATGGAAGTGTTGGGAACCTACTTGTTTCCATACCATGTCAGAACTATCATTCTAAAGTTCAGAATGCAGGAATGGATGTGCTTGGTTGGAGAGATCTTGGAGAACACTAACCAGGTCACCTTTGTATGATCCCCACTGGCAATTTGTGTCTTATACTGAAAATATTCTGAGAATCAGAGGTACCTGCTTAAAACTTACAGTGTAGTGGAAATGTTTGATTCATTACACAATATTTCTTACGTTAACGGCGATTCTCGTGCCAAAAGATATGATTGGGAGTAATTTTTTTTCAGCCTTCTGCAAAAATCAATTTGTTATTCTCGTTGAGTAGGATGTATCTATTTGTAGTTTACTCCAAGTCTGAGCCACATTTCGAATATCTTTTGTATGTGAGAGGCACTAGTTTGATAACGATTCATGATGCGTAACTAAATTGCCATCCATGAATTCTTTCGCACATTACTCATGGGGATTGTTCAGACTCTTTATGCAGATGCATTTGTGAATTGTGTGCTTGATTAACGATGAGTCTCTGTCTGAATGATTTAATTGTGTCTTGGTTTATTTTTGTTATCTTCATATATTGGATGATTGCATTTATGGCTCTCAAGCTTATACGTTATTGTCTGATCTTCAGGCTACCATTGGTATCGATTTCTATCTAAGACGATGTACCTTGAAGATCGAACAGTGTCGACTGCAGCTTTGGTAAGTTTCTGTGCTTTTATCTTGTAGTTTACAAGGCTAAAAAAGAACTTCTTGTACGACAGTCATCAGCATATGAAAAAGAAGGGGTACCGAAATACTACCAACTTTTTGTTTTGGCTCGTGAGTCTTATGGTTGAAGTATGGACGATCTCAAAAATCAATATCCACACTTATAACTGGAGTTGTTAAACCTCGACAAAGAGTACTTTGGAGTCAACTTCACAGTTATGCAATAACGTACTACTTGGTGCTTTAATTATAAATCAGAGTTATAATGCGAAAAGTAAAAGCACACAAGACACCAGAGATTTTTTTAACGAGGAAACTGCCTTGCAGAAAAACCTCGAGACCTCGTCCAGTTTTAAACACCGCCCAGTACAAACTGACTACAAACACTAGCCTACTATAAGACTTCGGTCTGGGATGTAGCAGAGACCAACTCAAGCCCTCCAAGCAAATTGGCTACTGTCGCCTTCCTTACGTCTCTGGATCCCCCACAGATCGTCACGCACTTGATTCCCCTAGCTGACGTCCGTTACATGCCTAGGAGTTGCTTTGACCGATGCCAAAGGCTTGTGTCAGCAATACTGGCTTTTCAACCAAACTGTTGACGTATGGTGTAACTATCCTCTATCAGTTTACCATACACAAGATGACTTCCTTCGGATTGTTA
>JAJJMA010298724.1:56254-97044 GCA_023529015.1 Papaver nudicaule
AACTAGGTCTTACAACACCGAGTGCAGCCGTGCGTTGCTACCTTTCCAACCTTTTTGAGTAACGTATCAGTTGTTGAATAGCCGTATATCAGAAGAGACGGACTTTAGAATAGACAAGAACGTGATCAGGTTACCAAGGTTACAGGTTAATCCGATTTCAACCAAAGATGGTTTCAATCTCCTACCTGTGCTTCCTAACTTTCAAGAGAAGTCTTTATAGTCGTAGGGAGTTCCCAGAGGAGCTGCAACCTATAGAGGATGATTATACCACCACAAGCATTCACCTAAGTGAAAAGAGTTTACGCTACCTTCCCTAAGGACCTTCACGTATGCTTGATGCTTGCGGTATCTGTCCGTAGACACCTCTATTTATAGCACTCAATAAGATAGGTTTCTTTGGAATTAAGCAATCAATTACTTGTCCCACAAGTTAAGGAAACCCTAAACTTGCCAACCAAGTAATAGAGATTAATCTCAATTGGAATTCTTTTTAGAATTATCTGCCAAGTGTTTTGTTGGCTCAAAAACTCTTCAAGATAGAAATCCAACAGACCAGAGATAATCCTATCTTATTGACTCATTGAGGATCGTTAGATGGAACACAAAAGGTATTTATGTTTTACACAAGTCCATCTAAGAGATAAAGGAGTTTTGGAATTTGACTCAGGGTGAAATTCTAGGAGAATATTCACTAAATCCGACACCAGTAAGATAGCTACCGTCAGGTTCACGTACTGGTACGTGAACAAAATAGCCATCTCGAACTCGGGGAATTTCCGAGTGTCTGGTACGCAAACCGGTTCGTGAACCGTGCGCCTGTCAGATTTCGTCAAATCTGGATTCCGCTGGATGTACTTGGCTGAGCCAGAACCTAGACGTGAGAACGTCCTCAGCTGTGATCCATGGACTCTTTGATCAAGTGTACTCCTTTAGATTCATCCATATCCAACTAACAGTTTGCAAGCAAACCATTGCAATGGACACATGGCGTCGAATCTATCTCATACATTCTTGTACTCACAGTATTTGTGGGATCAAACACTGGTCATGACACAAGGCCACGTTACACAAGAATACGATCTCAATCGCTATTATCACTACTAAAGTAGTCGACTATATTTCAAAAGAATAGAGAAAGTAGAATAGAAGAATATCCATAAAGTCATAACTCCTACTAACCTTTTGTCGATGAAGAATAATTAATGTCTTCTTTGTCTTCACAGTCTTCGTCTTCAAGGTCTCTACTACTTTGTCTATATCCCATTTCTGAAATCTAAACTCTAGTAGGCTAAATCAAGAATTGAGTTTTGACACCTAAAACTGACAACTAGCTTGACATACCAACGCTAGTGGGTTTGACTGGACAATGCCTAACAACATATACTCACTACGCATGTACTGTGTATTTTATCATCCATTCTCTTCCATTGTGAGTTCAGATGCATGTTTTAGTAGCCTGTCCTAGACAGATGTCATATTCATATAAGATAGACAGATAAACATGGAAGGTAGTGTTCTTTTCCCTTAAGCTCTTAATCCTTATTGGTTTTATTTCAACATAATACCGTGATTGCTAATTTAGAAGAGATGGCATCTTAAGGCCATGGCAGTTTCTTTCATGATCTTGCTTCTTTTAGATATCAGAAGTTTCTTTCATTCATTGTTCCTAAATCATATTAGTAATGCATCTTAGTTGTATAAAATTGTCTTACCAATATTGGAAACAGTAGGACTAAAATAGTCATGCTATCTGCATTTGTGTAGGACTAAAATAGTCATACTAGTAGTGCATCTTAGTTATAGTATAAATGGCTTACAGTATTGGTAACAGTAGGACTAAAATAGCCATACTATACTGCATTTGTGTATAACTAAAATAGTCATACAAGTAGTGGCCTTGTTAAACTCTTTTTCAATTTGCAATGCATCATTTATGCTCTTGTTAAACTTATCTTCTATTACTATATTATTTCCTTCTATGTATTATAACTTCAAAAAATTTATCTATACTAAATCTGGTTTATATTTTGATTAGTCACTCGGCGACTTGGGAACATTAGATGCTTTCGGAAAATCATGAAGCTACTTTATCTGGAGATTGGATTTGTATTTTGTCTATATAGTATATTTTTACACTCTAAATCTTACTCCTTTGCTTTGAAGCACATTTTAGAATTCATTTTTTGTTTGTCTAGTTTTCTTGAATTTTCTCAATTTGTTGTAGAAGTGGATGTGGATAAAGAGAGATTCATGACGCTATTACATGGTGAAGACATATCTGTGGGTGGTAAAGGAAGGATTTTGTACAACTCTTGCGCTTTGTATAGCTACTATAAATTTCTCTAGTTAGTCAGTTTTGTGTTACAGTTTTCTTTTTCCTGGAGTTCACCTGTTTGATGGCAATCATCATTGGATGGCAAGGTTAAGGACTTTCTTTTCCCTTGATCTTGTGGGCAATCAGTTTATGTGCGAGATTGAATCAACACGGCATCTCTTCCATTCAAATTGTCTCTAATATATTTTTCCTCATGGATAAACCAAATGTTATGTAGAGTAGATTTCTATGTTGGTTCGGAAGTTGACCGAATTGGTTATGATGCTGCGGAAGAGATCATTTTATATCTAAAGTAGTGAGACTTTATATACCAAAGTAATTTGGTAATACACTGTGCTGAAAAGCAATGTAATTTTGTGCTACAATATGTTGAAAGACAGAATTAATTTTGTACTACAATCGGGTTACAACCAATCGGGTTACAAACAACCCATTTCCTAAAACCCGACCCTAACTCACGAACTAACCTGTGTGGTTAACTCTAAAAGGCGAGTCGACTCGCCGATTCAACAAGAAAACTCATAACAGACATGGAGTGATCTTTTCAAAAGAGTTGAATAGAAAGCTTCTTTAGTTGGAATTTTGTTGCCGTTTTCCCTTTTTTCTTTTTGTTGATCTAGTGTAATTTCGTAACGGTATCATGTCGTAATTGTATCCATTTCCGTATCGATACGACTTGATTGGGGGTTAAGGAAGCGTTTACAAACGCCGTTAACCTCGGGAAAATGAATAATGTAGTATAGTTGAAAATAATAAAAGAGAGTAGGAAGGTAAAAAGAAAGAAAGGTGGGGTTGGGGTAAGTGAGAGTGAGTCAGTGTAGTGAATAGGGAAATGACTTTGAGTTGTCGGGCTAATAAGAAGCACAGATGCTGAGTGAATTTGGTTGGAGCGACTGAGTACTTTGCACTACCTGGCGCGGATTACGGTCCCAAAATTAATGGCGACATGTTTCATGGGGATTGTAAGGCCTTCACGTACACTCATATTACTTATTTATTTCCATTCTTTTATTCATTCATATTGCGCATCTTAGCTTCCTTCAATTTAATTAGTTTGTAGCTACAAATCCACCACGGGACCTAGATCTTGGATTTTATTTTGATAGAATCAAATCGATTAAAAGCTTAGAACTCGTGAATTCTACGATCAGCTGAACACTAAATCTAGTATTGGGATACTGGGTGCGCATCAAATGATCAGAATGAAGTTTTGATCCAAATTATCCAGAAGAGAAACCTTAAAACACACACACACAAAAAAAAGGAAACAAAAAAATGAAGAACCTGTGAGCGCATAATCTATTTGTTAAGATCGTGAACTCGCAATCAATACCGCAGCATACATGTGAGTGCGATACAATAATGATATCAATAGATATAACTTTGAAGGATACCAATGCGGGCTACTCAGTTAGTATGAGTGTATGACAATGATAAACATGTTCATCGTGCCATGAGTCTACATATAATGATAATCTGGTTTGGACCCGCACAAGATGATTGACTACGGAATCATCATGCTTGCGTGGATTGCAAGGTGTAAATGCTAAGACAATCATATGAAGTGCTACAAATCTGATATTAGATAACTTGTAATGCTTAATCCAAATGAGTGCAAATAATAATAAAGCTCTTCTCAACTCATTCATGAGTCTCATCGAAGGGGTAATGGTTAATGGTTTATGATTCATTAAACTTACATGTATTTCCTTACTTCTCTCACTAATAGGCTAGAGTATCTCACAATAAGACTTTCTCTCTCCTATCTTGGCTCTAGGCTTAATTTTGTCGACCCCTTTCTTCATGGGAGGGGTCAAGTATTTATAAAATTTGTGGTAGATTCACTGTTCATCAGTCTAACCCCGCGCGGTAGCGATTAGCGCTGTTTGAAATATCTGCGTTCCCTATGAATCTCCGCGTTTCCGTGCGGACTGCATTTGGTCTCGTGATACTACTTGGCTGAGGTTGAGCCACGTCCTTCTGTGCATAGATCCGTTGGCATTAAATGCCTCTGCCACGTTTATTTCGCTTCTGAGCGGTCCAATCACATCCAGCTGGGTCTGATCGCATCCCAGCCGTTGATTTCAAAAGATCTCGAGATTCCATAAAGCAACCTTAGGCTCCTTCTCGGTATGTCTTTGAGCAACGTATTATGTTGCTACTGCCTCCAGATCTTGCCAAGTGCGTCGTGACAAATGTGCTATTACAGAACCCACGTGCGTATGATTCGATTAGTGATCTTAAATCACTAAATAAACACTAATCAAAATATACACCTTGATAAAGATTATCACGATAGGCATTTTGGCATCATTTTATATAAATAAAATAACTTAATCACGCTAGCATAATTAAAGTGAAACGCTGAAATATGAACGACTTGTCAACCAGATTTTGGCAATATGCTTATTTGTCTTAGGTTTCTTAAAGTCAGTCGCATACATTATGCACAAGTGGCTTAGCTCCTTATTAGTATTACTATTATTATCAACAAAAAAACAATAATATTGATCACAAAGAAATTATCTACGCATTTAGAACTTTAAAGATTTAGCTAAAAATACCTAGACAAAGCAAAGATCTACCAAGAAAGAAAAACAAACAATTGTGCTCCGGAAGCTCAAATAATTAGTTTCCACGAGCAGAAAAGCTCTATACAATTGCATGATAAGAATTTTTCAAACATGGATTGACTAGTCCTCTTTCAAGCTGGCTGGCTAGCTGGCCTAGGCAAATGACAAAATGCAGCTTCTTGTAATTTTCTTTTCTTCCTTTTTTTCTAATTTTTTTCTCTTTCTTTCTTTTATGTTAACATGAGTCTTGTGGTGCTCTTCACAGCCACTGAAACATCACCTGTAGCATAAACTGACTCTTAATGGTTGTGAAGGCGTAAAGAAGATATATGAGTAACAATGTCCTGAATAAAGAAATTTCAATTATATTAAATACAAAAGTGGGCTCAGCTCCTTATCAAATACATACTCTGTTAGATTTTAATAGATTAAATGAAAAGGTTGTTTAGTGATGGACAGTTTCTCGCAAAAGCAATTTTTCTGTAAGAAACCATTCTTTGCAGAACTTTAATGCACAGTCTGCTTACTATTTTCGTGGAAGAAGAATGTGAACATAGAGTTTCGGATGTACTTTTTTTAGTATGTGAAGGTGCTATAAAGCACCATAAGATTGAGTGTGTTCGATGAAAGGAATTTCCCAAAAGTTCAGTTTAAACAAGGTTTGTTAAGGCAAATATCGAGTGTGATGGATTTAACACCATTTGAAAGGGAAAGATCCACATCATATCCTATTTCCTTATAAAATATAGCAACCTGATCAGGAGTGTCTTTGACGGTCCTCCTTCTGCCGACCCTTTTTCTTGGGAGGTTTACACACCAGGTCACAGTCTTGTGACTGCGGCAAGCAAGAGGTAGTCCTTTCGAGTCTGTAAAGCTATCTAGTAGTGTTATGACCTTCATAAAAATCTTTGTAAGCCCCAAAAACGAGTTTTGAAGTTGATACTCGCAAATTGATTCTTTAGTAGTGGAAAACGAAGCAATGAACCCAAACAAAAACGCATAATGGGTTTTTCGATCAATTTATTTCCTTTTAAGATTTGGGACTCATTTGTATTTTTAAATCTTTCCAACGTATAATAGTCATGCACTTCGTATTTTTATTAATTTTTTTGGTTTTTCTTCTCTTTCCTTCTTTTACCTTCTTTTACGTTAACATGAATCTTGTGGTGCTCTTCACAGCCACCGCGATGTCACAAGTAAACATAAACTGATTCTTATGGTTGTAAAGTTGCAAAGAGGATATACAAGTAACAATTCCCCGAATAAAGAAATTTCAATTACGTTAAATGCAAAAGTGGGCCAAACTCCTTATCAAATGAATACTTCAGCGACGGACGGTTTCTCGCAAAAGCAGTTTTTCTGCAAGAAACCATTCTTCGCAGAAGTTTAATGCGCAACCCGCTTACTATTTCCGTGGAAGAAGAATGTGAATTTAGAGTTCCAGTCGTACTTTTTTTAGTATGTGAAGGTGATATCAAGCACCATAAGACTCGGTATTAGTCTGTAAGGCTATCTAGTTATGTTATGACTTTCATAAAAAGCTTTGCAAGCCCCAAAAGCGTGTTCTGAAATTCATGCTCGCAAGTTGATTCTTCATTAGTGTAACACGAAGTTATGAACCCAAACAAAAAGCATAATGGTTTTTTCGACCAATTTATTTCCTTTTAAGACTTGGGACTTATTTGGATTTTTAATCTTTCCAACGTATAAGAGTCATGCACTTTGTATTGTTTCATCTCCAACCACCAAGGATAGTGTTCTCCAAAGTCTGAATTAGGATTGCTTGTTAATCTTGTGAATGCATCTCATCACACTTGATATAGGAGGGAAGTCGGCAAATTTATTCTCATATAGAGAGGAAAACTAAAATCGTGTCTAAGTTGTCAGAGCAAGCATTATGAAGCCTGATTTACCCACAATATTTGTGAATTCCTACAAAGTAGACATAGTGGAAAGGTTTGTCTACACCTTGGCTTAGATTTGTGTCTCTTTGTAGACATCTCTTGGCTTGCGCTGACTTAGTAGCCGTCCACATCGGTTACTCACCAACCGCTACGGTTTCCTAGTAGTCGCCTGGTTTTCGTGCGGTTACCCAGTAATCTCTCATATATTTAAATTTTCTTGATCTTTCTACCCTCACACTCGATCTAGGCCATTCGTCTCTTCCAACGACAAGCTCTTCTGGATAGTTCAATCTCAAAGATTTGTTTTTCAAAAAATTAAGTTGTTGGGATCTTTATGTATAACTCTTCTCAAACCAATATTCATCATACAATCTCTCCTTCATTGATTTCTTTCTTCTTGTACTACTCAAATAAATCAAAGATTGGCTTCTATTTGGTTCATCATCATTTACCCCATTAACTCGATCGATAAAAGAAATATTAAATTTAAGTCAATCGAATCAAAGAAAAAAAAATCACAATGTCAAATACATCATCATCTACTCTCTCAACTCCTAAGAGATTTATTGGTTCGGACCGAAGAATAAATATCACTCGATCATTATCAAACTAAATTTGGATCTTAACATGTCGGTGTTTTTTAACCGTAAACATCTTGCCGGGAAGTTGGTGAGCTCATCATGAATTAGGTTGCTCCACTCACACGCATTTGATACGTTACATATATGGTATGAGGTTGGGTAAAATTTCATGTGATTCATTAAACCTCAAAATTGAACCTTTCCTCAAAATTTATTTCGGATGTGGAAAGTGCGTTTCTCTCTTTAAAAACGGTGCCTTTCGAGGTGTGAAGTGGAATCAAGATTGTTGTTATCAGATTTATTTTTGCAGGTACATTGTTCTTCACGGTCATATCATATTGTATTTGCATCCAGCTATTTGCTTGATTCCAATTGAGACGACAAGGTTGCTCTTTCGGGAGTTTTGGTTTTGAAACAAGAGTGAGGGACTTCCCGAATGACCGTACCGTGGAATTCTACCGTACTTCGTTAATCTATTGTTGTTGATCCTGCAGACCAAAGGTTCATGCCAGATTGTAGGAAGTGGGTGAGATGTTTTTGTATTTCTATGAGAAGCTCTAGAGCACCTACGATTCCAAGTAGTAACTCGTCGGCATATTGCACGTAACAAATCCTTATTAAGTCGTGGTCTTTTAAGGGCTTACGGGCCAGACGTCTCTGTGACCCGACAACTGGTCTCGCCTCTCCACCCATCTCTATCAGCAGGCCCCTTCTACTGATCTTGCGGTCTCTCATGGCCCAATTCTTGCGTTCTCTACCATAGAATTTGGCCATCGGAACGGCGGCGCAAAGGAAGACAGAGGGCCCGTAGGGTACTCGACCAGAGGGAGAGGGCTTGTTAAGGAAGGCGGCAAGGGCCGACGCTCCCCCAGTTTTCATGTCCCCCCGGCGAAGGAAAGTGCTTCTGGGTGGTGTGTGCCACGACGAAACAACGAAATGAAAGGCCGCTTTGCGTTGGATGCTCTTGACCATCCCCAAAAAGAGGGATCTATTGTCTTGGGGAGCGTTGAAGCGTGCTTCTTCTACAGCTTGATCATCAATATGACCTGAGAATTGTGAGAGAACCGATCTGATTCTCATCGGAATTTCGTACTTCTGTCGGATCCTACCTATCTCCTGATCGAGCTTGTGTAGGTAGATGTTGCTTGGTAGGGACGATAGTAGTACACTGTGTGGGACAGAGTCAGGGCCGTTCATTTTTCGGCGTCCAACTCCTAATTTTTTTTGTGTTGATCGATATCTCGAGGGGTTTATAAACTTAAAAATCCTCGCTCATGGTGTAAAACGACTTCGGTGAAATATCTGTTAGTTTCCAAGGATATCATCTAGCGATTTGACCTGCCGTTATTGGTTGTTGTTCACCAAGGTTGTAGTCGTCCGATTGGAGGTCGGGTAGCGATAGTCTTCACGACGGGATGTGGAGCAACTCTAGCGTAAGACAGTAAAAGACGTCTGTTTGCGTAGGGGAGTACATGTGCGTGACCACCTTGTTGTGGTTGGAGGCGTAGGAATACTGAGGGGAAATCTTTGTGACTAATAGTCGTATTAGGGTCATATTGTCTGCACCAGCTAGTCCGAAGTCTGAGAGTAGGTGTGTTGGCGGCTTAATTCTTAAGAGTATTTAAACTGGACTAGGTCCGGGGGTTTTTCTACGAGTTTGTAGTTTCCTCATTAACAAAATTCTTGTGTGTACTTTACTTTATTTCCGCATTATATTTTCCTTGTCATTTATAAATAAAGTATCGTACTTGGTTGTTAACATAGCCTTTCGGATCTTATATTGACTCCCTCGTGTGAATCAATCAGTGACGAAAGATATCTTGTTCTTGAGTTATGATTACAGGAACCGAAGGTTTGACTTATAGGTGGACTAAAATAAAAGATTGGTGGTGTACTCGGTACCCTCGTCTTTTCAAAACTCTACTAGGATAAATCAAGAATTGTGTTTTGACATTTAAACTTGACAACTAGCTTGACATACGAACACTAGTAGGTTCGACCGAGCAATGCTCTAACAATTGTAATACTGAACATTAAGTTTAAACACTGTTATTAGTCTTAATTTCACAATCCTCTAATGTATCTTTGAGCATAAGTCTTCAAGTACATATGACATGCCTCGTGCATGAATGGTTATTGATTTCGTGCTTCCCAAAGGGTCTGAGCTACAACTTTATGAAGAAGAAGAAAAAGTATGGTAAACTAAGATCAATTTAATCACAACATTGAGTGTTGATACTTTTTTTAATCCAGCCAAAACTCTAGGATTGTGACGATTAACCGATTTCATTACTTTGATGTACTCCAGTTTTCTCTCTGGATCATGATGAATTTGAAAATTCACCCCATGTACAACGTTTAGGATTCCCATCTAAATATTCTAAGAATACTTCGACTCTCTTCTAGAACATGGAAAGACGTTCAGTGCGTCGTCCACAGTAAGTCGGAATGAACGGTTTCACAACCAGTATATCATCTTTTGGAGTGAAATCCATCTACAAAAACAACAAAACAACTTATTGAGTTTGAGTGAGAAACGAAGAAAAAAAATCAATAAACTCTATTGACTGAGTTTTTTTTCTTCTAAGTAGTCATTGTAGATCCAATGGATGAGAAGAAAGATAATTATTGGAAGATCCAATGGTCGTGGATACAATGTGGCCGAATATTTAATGGGTTTTTTTCTTCAAATTTAAACCTAACAGTTGTATATTGATCTATAAAAACCACACAAGGTTAGATCATTTATACTAAAACAAATCCAAACACATCAATTGTATCATGGAATATTCTAGGGTTTAGTAACTTTTCTCCTTCATTCTGGTTTTAAATGCGATGTTTGTCAGTCCTGATTTTTAATATCATTTATTTTTGTAAATGCAGTGCTCTTCTATCATCAAATGTGTTATATGATGAAGACGGAGAGAAGACAGCGTTTTTCGGACCCCACGGACTGTATTGCGTCAAAGTCATGCCATTCGGCCTAAAAAACGCAGGAGCAAGATATCAGCGCATGGTAGACAAAATCTTTGCGGAATGGATCAGAACAATCCTGGAAGTCTACGTGGACGACATGTTAGTAAAGAGCAAGATAGAGCGCAACCACATCAAGATCTGAAGATCATATTCAGAGAAATGAGAAAGTACGACATGAGAGTAAACCCAAAAAAATGTCACATTCGGAATTAGAGAAGGAAAGTTCTTAGGAAATGTAGTAACCAAGGAAGGGATACAAGCAGACCCGGAGAAGGTACGCACAGTTCTAGAAATGGAGCCTCCGAAGACGAATAAAGATGTTCAACAACTCAGCGGAAGAATGGTGGCGTTAAATAGGTTTATCGCAAGATTCTTGGATAAGTACAAACCGTTTTTTGAGATCCCAAGGAAGAATGCAACGTTCGGTTGGAATGAAGAATGCGCATTGGCGTTTCAACTGATCAAGGAGTAACTCACCAAACCACCGGTATTGCGGACAGCAGCAGTAGGGGAGCAACTGAACCTGTTTTTGGCATCAATGGAAGAATCGGTGGCATCACTCCTTGTGCGGGAACGAGAATGAAGACTACAACCAATCTGTTAGGGCATTGTCCGGTCAAACCCACTAGCGTTGGTATGTCAAGCTAGTTGTCAGTTTTAGGTGTCAAAATACAATTCTTGATTTAGCCTACTAGAGTTTAGATTTCGGAAATGGGATATAGACGAGTAGTAGAGACCTTGAAGACGAAGACTGTGAAGACAAAGAAGACATCAATTATTCTTCATCGATAAAAGGTTAGTAGGAGTTATGACTTTACGGATTATTCTTCTATTCTACTTTCTCTATTCTTTCGAAATATAGTCGACTACTTTAGTAGTAATGTAGCGATTGAGATCGTGTTCTTGTGTAACATGGCTTTATGTCATGACCAGTGTTTGATCCCACGAATACTGTGAATCAAGAACATATGAGATAGATTCGACGCCATATGACCATTTCAATAGTTTGCTTGCAAACTGTTATGTTGGATATGGATGAATCTAAGGAGTACTCTTGAGCAAAGAGTCCATGGATCATAGCTGAGGACATTCTCATGTCTAAGTTCTGGCTCAGCCCAGTTCTTCCAGCGGATTCAGAGTTTGACCAAAATTTGACTTGGACGGTACCCGAACCGGTTTCGCGTACCTGGTCCAGAAATCTCCTGTGTCGCATTAGTACACGAACCTGTACGTGTACCTGACGCAGAGAAGTTTCTGGAAAGTCAAATTGCGTGAATATCTTCTAGATTTTCACTTTGAGTCAAATTCCAACTCCTTTATCTCTTAGATGGACTTGTGTAAAACATAAATACCTTTTGTGTTCCATCTAACGATCCTCAATGAGTCAATAAGATAAGATTATCTCTGGTCTGTTGGATTCCTATCTTGAAGTGTTTTAGAGCCAACAAAACACTTGGCAGATAAATCTAAAAAGGAATTTCAATTGAGATTAATCTGTATTACTTGGTTGGCAAGTTTAGGGTTTCCTTAACTTGTGGGACAAGTAATTGATTGCTTAATTCCAAAGCAACCTATCTTATTGAGTGCTATAAATAGAGGTGTCTAAGGACAAATACCGCAAGCATCAAGCATACGTGAAGGTCCTCAGGGAGAGTAGCGTAAACTCTTTTCACTTCGGTGAAGGCTTGTTGTGGTATAGTCATCCTCTATAGGTTGCAGCTCCTCTGGGAACTCCCTACGACTATAAAGACTTCCTTTGAGAGTTGGGAAGCACAGGTAGGAGATTGAAACCATCTTTGGTTGAAATCGGATTAACCTGTAACCTTGGTAACCTGATCACGTTCTTGTCTATTCTAAAGTCCGTCTCTTCTGATATACGGCTATTCAAGAACTGATACGTTACTCAACAAGGTTGGAAAGGTAGCAACGCACGGCTGCACTCGGTGTTGTAAGACCTAGTTGGCTCCAGTTATACAAGTTCCCTAGTGGTTCTTCATCTATAACTGAGGTAGATACAGATTGGGCGTTGCAAGGTGCATGTCAGCCCTGATTTGTTAAGTAGACTTCCGTATGACCTGGATTTGACAATCCGAAGGAAGTCATCTTATTTATGGTAAACTGATAGAGGACAGTTACACCATAAGTCAACAGTTTTGGATTAAAACCCAGTATTGCTGACAAAAGCCTTTGGCATCGGTCAAAGCAACTCCTAGGCCTGTAAAGGACGTCAGCTAGGGGAATCAAGTGCGTGACGATCTGTGGGGGATCCAGAGACGTAAGGAAGGCGACAGTAGCCAATTCGCTTGGAGGGCTTGAGTTGGTCTCTGCTACATCCCAGACCGAAGTCTTATAGTAGGCTAGTGTTTGTAGTCAGTTTGTACTGGGCGGTGTTCAAACTGGACGAGGTCCCGAGGTTTTTCTGCAAGACAGTTTCCTCGTTAAAAAAACGTTTGGTGTCTTGTGTGCTTTTACTTTCCGCATTATAACTCTGATTTATAATTAAAGCACCAAGTAGTACGTTATTACCTAACTGTCGAGATTACTCCGGTTAGAGGTTTGGATATTGATTTTTGAGATCGTCCAAACTCTTTACCATAAGACTCACGAGCCAAAACGAAAAGTTGGTAGTATTTCGGTACCCCTTCTTTTTCACAATCTACTTCATCAGCAAGACATTATCAGCAGCAAAGAAGAATTATACGACACTGGAGAAAGCATTGTATGCGCCAGTATACGCGGCGCAGAAACTGGAAACATATTTTCATGGGAGATGGATCAAAGTTTTCACATCACATCCAATAAGGGCGCTGCTAGATAAAAGTGAAAAAGAAGGGGTACCGAAATACTACCAACTTTTCGTTTGGGATCGTGAGACTTATGGTAAGATATGGACGATCTCAAAAATCAATATCAAAATCTGATAACTGGAGTAGGATCACAAGTGATCAGTCCAACTCAAGACAAGTCTTGGTAAATCCCCTGGATGGATTATGGACCAACTCGACGGTTATTAATAACGTACTTCTTGTGTTTGCTTTAATTATATAATCAGAGAATATAATTCGGAAAGTAAAGCACAAGACACCATAAAAAAAAATTTAACGAGGAAACTACGACCTGTAGAAAAACCTCGGGACCTCGTCCAGATTGAACACCACACAATACAAACTGCCTACAAACACTAGCCTACTATAAGACTTCGGTCTGGGATGTAACATAGACCAACTCAAGCCCTCCAAGTGAATTGGCTACTGTCGCGTTCCTGATGTCTCTATATCCCCCACAATCGTCACGCACTTGAATCCCCTAGATGACGTCCTTTACAGGCCTAGGAGTTGCTTTAACCGCTGTTAAAGGCTTATGTCAACAATATCGGCTTTGCAACCTTAATTACTGATGTATGTTTCGAACTGTCCTCTTCAGTTTAACATACGTAAAGTGATTTCCTTCGGATTGCTCCAGTCATACGGAAATCTACTTACAAGAGGGGGCTGACAAGTAAACCGAATAAACTATGCCCAACTTGTCTCTACCCCTGTTGTAAAAAGAATCACTTAAGAAACTTATACAACTGGAGCTAACTAGGTCTTACAACACCGGTGCAGCCGTGCGTTTCTTCCTTCAACCTTGTATGTAACGCATCAGTTCCTGAATAGCCTTATTGCAGAAGAGAAGGACTATATAATATACAAGAACGTGATTGATGAGGATTGACTAAGTAGACTTTTGACAAAATTAGTGAATGAAGAGTTTCTGCAGCCTATGGTGAGTAGAAATGGAGTGCATCCATCCCACATTTTGTTTGGTGATGACATTTTCCTTTTTTGTAATGGAGATTTAAGGAATGTCAGGAAATTATTAGCAGTACTGCAAGACTATCTAGCTTATTCAGGTCAAGTATTAAGTATGGAGAAATGTAAGTGCTTACTAGTGAAGTTAGGAGAAAGCAGTTGGCTGAAATATGTGGTATGTCAATATCTTCTTTTTATGATAGATACTTGGGTGTGAGTCTAGTACCTGGAAAAATAAAAACTAGTCATATGTGGAGTGTGGTGGAAATAATGCAAAGTAAGTTGGCAGGTTGGAAGGGAAGGATGTTATCTTTTCAAGAGAGATTAATGCTTGTCAAACATGTACTTAGCAGTGTGCCAGTTTACAATATGTTTGTGTATAAATGGCCTATTGTTTTTGCCTGAAAAAAACACTGTACCGCTATGAGTACTTTTGTAGTGCTCGAGATCAAAATCGAACAAGACAGGCCTAAACCAATTCAATGGCCGTTCAAGTCTTGCTTCGGTCACAGAGAGGTTAGAGGTTGATCTAGGGAGGGAAACAGTGAAAGAAATTTGAGATCAGGTTGAAGATGGTGTTTCTGGGTGTGAAAGTTCAAGACCTCCGTCGTAGGTGTGACTGGAGATCTCAAGGCTAGAAGTGCGTTGAATGCTCAGGTATGTTTGCTCTGAGGTTCTGGTGCTTTCAAGTGTTCTGCCTTGAAAGATAGAGGAAGCCTCTATTTATAGTGTTGAACTCACCCTGATCTCTTGACAGAGAAGGTGGAAGTCGTGGAATAGTGAAGGAGTGGATAACATGAGAACGTTTTGCTAACTGTTATAGTCATGTAAAACATGTCCACTCAACACCATCTTTCATAACTGTCCATCATCTCCATCAATTTCTTTCTAACTATCGTAGACCGCAGATCAATACCCCTAAAGTTATCCCCCCGCGTGATGTTTTGATATCTCGTGTAGTATGCAAATATTGTAAGGTTGTGTTAAGTTAAACAATGTTGTGTGGCCATGGCGCTATGGCCATGACCTTGGCCAAAATAGATGTGGCGCCATGGATGCTGCATCATGGCTTTATAGAAACAGCCAAGGCCAAGTATTTATGGTGCCATGAATATGGCGTTATGGCTAAATAGCCATGGCCTTATGTCCAAGGCCAATTTTTTGTGGCGCCATGTCCTTGGCCAGACCAAGGCCAGTTTTTATGGCGCCCTGTCCTTGTGGACACGGCCTTGGCCTTTGGCCAAGTCCAATTTTGTGGCGCCATGGCCTTGTGGCCAAGGCCAAGTATTTGTGGCGCATTTAGGCCAGGCCACTTCGACTATAGCATGTTTGTGCACTTGAGCTATGGCGTATTTTAGGTCATGGCATGCATAGTCATGGTATACTAGGCCATTCTATATTAGATTATGGCCTGCCTTAGTGTGTTGAAGAGTATCGGGAAAATTGAAGATGTATGTGGATGTTGATGGGATCCACATGAGAAGAGTACATTTGGATGAAAAAAACCAGGTGAGGCCTCCCGCGAAGCCGTTGCGCGCTTAGCGTTCCGTCTTCTCTGGCTACCACATCGGGGCCGGTCTCGACCTACACCCAAAGCTCATGATCTCGAACGAACTTCTTTCGGCAGTGACGCCTTCTCCTTCTTACTCTGATCCTATAAACTATGCCCCGCGGCTTGATCAAGTAAAGAACAACTAAGTACTCTTTTTCTAGAATATGGCACCTGAGGGACTCTTTCTCTGGCGCTTCTTCCTTCTAATGACCGGACGTCCTACACAATGACAACTTTTTAATTACAAAAATAAAGAAGCCAGGCTTTAAATAGCATTGGGTAAAAAGTTGGTAAGAAGATTCTATTGGAAGTAATCGGTTTATACGCGCGACAGATGCGAGACTTTGGATCTCTCAGGTAATTGTAGAAGTGAATTGCAATGTCTGATGAATGCTATCTAACGACTAAGAGCTTAAACAATGAAGATTTTTGATCTCTTCTTCGAATTCAGGTTCGTTTCATCGATTCGTCCCACTTCCATTATTAGAAGATGATGTTAAAAGAAAGGAGGAGGCAAGCCCTCCCATCTTCCGCATATCTTGCTCATCCGACATGGCATGAATGACTGAATCTGCACTCAGGAAGAGTAATGCTTTGAAAAAGGCGTTATTCATTAAATGAAAGACGCTAACCGAATAGTTAGAGATGCCGCAAGCCATTTTGGTTGAAGCAATCCTTACTTGCTCTTCGGGAACCGATCTAGCTCCTGGTAACATTCTTGATTCATATTACGACATTAGTTGTGATATCTACTTATTGCTCATTTTTTTTTTCTTTTAGTTACATAGTGCCATTGTCCTAGTTTGGAAGAAGCCTTTACTCTTCGGGGCGGAGTGGAAGCTTTACCTCACTTCTTATTTATAGCGGAAGTATGATTGTTATTCGGCGCCTAGTAATTGTGATTTCAAAAGATCTCTACAGCTAGGAAAGAAGCTAACCTCACTCAATCATGAAGCCTCAGAGGCACTTCGCGAACGGACTACCCATTTTCATTGTTGTGCTTTCTCAAATTGCATACCTATACAAGGGTTCAAGTTTCGATAGATATTTGCGGAGTTGATAATCCCTCTCGTTTCTCGTTGGTGTGAGTCTACAAACACTTCTCTTACAGGTTTTGAAGAGTTCACCATCTCTTTGGAGGCGGTATCAGCTTTGTCACCTTCCAATACCGGGGAAGCTTCCAGACAACCATCCAGGACGTCCTTGTGATGCCATAGTTGATGAATTGAACACAAAGATCAAAGAACTTCATTTATCAAATGCTTCTGCTGATGAGAATTATATTAAATGGATCCATTACCGATACTCGTCAGGAGGTAGGAGGGACGCTCTCAACAACACCAATTGCATAGCAGCATTCCTCACACTCTGGTTGTCGAGGGACATATTTGAGGACGATCATGTTGGGACACTGAAGCTTGTTGTCGTACCATATGATGTACTGCTATCCCAGGGTGTGTGTTTGCCAATTGGTGCTTGTTCCTTGGGTCTCAATATGCTCATTTGAGTGCTTTGGCCAGGAATATGTCCAACTCTTCCTCAGGGCGAATCTCGTCGTTCGTCAACCTTCCTTTCCTCCAGGCTTCTCTGTGGGAACATTATGTAGACTATGCTCCGCTGGGCGGCCTTCCTTCTGACTCATTGGAATACGCCAGGATCATTTGGTGGAGTGAAAAAAGACTAAGGACTCGGTGAAGCTATCAGATCTTTTGGACAATGAGAACGACATCCGCTTCCGTCCATGGTGTTATGATCCTGAAGATAGAGTTTTTCAACTCCAGACTGCCGCAGAGACTTCGGGAGTTACCTTTGCGTTCTGGATCTCGTGGTGTGACTAATATCGATGATGAAGGACAAACGATGTTCATGTGTAGTAGCATCTCAGGCTTTATCCTTGGCTTCTATCAAGGCAAGTTGGTGAGGCAAGAGTATAACATCGATAGAGCAGCCAGGTTTATGAGATTTGATCAAGACGTACCTTTAGATTGTTCCCACCCCCCTTCTATGGAGGATTTTCTCGAATACTTGGATCCTTCCAGAGATCCTGGGAGAACCATTCCCTTCTTGGTCTCTGACAGACAGATGAAAGTCACTCCTGAATTCATCAAGTTATCTCTTGGCAACTTCGTGAAGAAGGTGAACACAGCTGACAGGCCCATCTTTACCGTGACACCTCAGGTAAGGTCTCTGCTCGATACTTATATACCTTCTTCCACTTTGTCTTTGTTAACTTTTTACTGATGACAGATGGAACCTCCTCCAGCCGTCCAACCTAGGAAGAGAGCAAAGAGTAATAGAATGGAGTTACCCAAAAACCGTGTCGTTGATCCTTACCTTATGATAGACCCATGTTTTTTTTCCATCTCAGGTAAATTATCCGTGCTTCGGTAAGGTTTTCCACTTTACATACTCATTTTTGTGGATGCTTGAAATTTTCTGTACGACCTTGTAGGATTCTGTGTCGAAGCATGACGGTGATATGAAGTCCTCAGCTGTCGATGTAAGTGGTGAGACCGAGGTGGAAGAGCCAGTCGGTGGAGAGACCCGTCCTTCTTTTCCTTGTGAGGCCATGGATCTCGAACTTGTCCAGGTAAATCTTATTTTCTTAACTGCTTCTAAGAAAAATCGTCATAACTGGCTCATACGGACTCCGTTTTTCATGATCATCCCCTACTTTCGTAGATAAAATCCCGAGGTATCATCTTTTAGGAAAATATCTTGAATTTGAGACTATTTGCCTTGTCGTATTTACTGAGTAGTAAAATTTCAGGAGTATTTCGTCGTATTTCTGACAGTACCCTTTTTGCGCATTCCCTGGTGTTTGCATCATATCTCCAAGATCACTTATTTTATCATCACCAAATTTTGACACATGATAGTATACATCCAGGAGAGTATTGTGTCCAAAAATCTTCTCAAAATTCCTTATATATTTTCTGCAGTTCTTGACGTAATTTTGCAATAGGAGCCTCGACTGCGTGTCTCGTGTATGCTGTAGTGTTTGTGTCGTATCTCCATAACCTCACGCTGGAATAGCATAAAATTTTAGTATGTGCTGGGAGACATAAAGATAGAGATTGTGTCCAAAAATATCTCCAAATTTCCTTGTAGATTTATCAAATCGACTATTTCTTCACAACAAAAATTACTGGCGCAGAAAGTTCTGACAGCTTTTCTTTTCTTCAATACTCACGCCATATTTCTCAAAACACAGAGATTTACTGAATGAAATTTTACCACATGGCAGTAGACATTTAAATAAAGATTGTGTCTAAATTTTACCCCAAAATTCTTCACGAGCTCTCCGCAGCAACTGTTTTGGCTTCATATGCATGTTCTGTCCATTTACCTCGGCATGTACTGTAATGTTTACGCCATATCTCTTAAACCACGAGTTCTGTTGCCATTAAATTTTAGCATATAATAGTAGACACCAGTAGGATGATGGTGTCCAGAAATTTCTCCGAAATTCCATATATATTTTCCACAGCACCCGTCCTTCCTTTAGTCATGACGTTCAGACTTTCAGCAACCTTCACCTTAGAACTTGTATTCATATTGCTAGTCTTCTTTCGTAAGCGATTAACTAACAACTCTTGGTTTCGTTTTCACAGGAGAAGGAGCATGGGGATCATGCTAATGCTTCTATTGTGGAAAATATTGAGATGCTGGAGGGTGAATGCGACTTGAACATCAACGTAGATGCTACCGTCCCAGTGGTTGTCGACAAGGTTGTCTCTGAGGTAGTGGAAGCAACTATTTCTTCGATGGAGCAAGCAGTAGGTGGTGATGTGAGTCTGGAGCCTTCCTATCCCAATGGTGAAGTCGCCTTTTCTCCATCCGCTCATCGAGTTCTACACGGCTATGCTTTGGTGGGTAACTTCCCGGTGTTGAACGAGTACGAGGAAATTCGGCCATATTGCACATGATAGGGAGAACCAGATACTTTCTGAGTCGGTAGTTGGTGCTCTGTTGTTGAGGATGACAGAGATGATGACCCAGTCCATTGACTCCGCTGATCCGTCTGTTGTCCAAGACTGGGAAAGTTCGATAGCTATGGCTGAATCTAAAGACTTCAATGTGGCTTGGTTGCGTGCTAGGTTTGAGAAGGCCAAAGCTCAGGGATCTCAGGAGGTTCTTCGAGAGAAGGAGAGGATGGTAGCGGAGCTGAGTTGCAGAGAGAGGAGGAGAGCTGCAACAACAAAAGGCGTCTTGCAAGGGTGAATCTAGTTATGTTTTGGTTGATTTTCTCGAGTAGTAGTTTTTTTTTTAGACGCCTGATAGATTGTAGGTATTTCTATTGACTAGATAAGATAGTGTTTTCTTTTGGTTGTGAGAGATTTTTTATGAATAAAAGACTTTTCTTAATTAATTTGCTAAAATGGAAATCCTAGTTACTGCACGCTATAATACGTTGCTTTGGAGGAATGCAAATACAACAAGAGTGGGGAATTTAGTACTGGGTTTCTCTAAGGCTATGTTTTTAGGGAATATCACTGGACTGGATGTACTTCTGGAGCCAGTGTCTTGTCCACTGGGTCTTCCTTGGGTAGAATTTCCTTTGCCTCCTTGCAAAACCTTTCTATGAATGAGACTGCACTCTCTTCTGGTCATTGCTTCAGGATGGATAATTCACGTATTCTTCGAAGTGTGGAAGTCTTCCAGGATCTCGGGTGGTATAACATATGGCACCAGATCACCTCCTCCTGCTGGGGTGGTACTACATATCTTGCCACAGATAATTCCAGAGTCCTTAAGAGCTTTGATAAAGATCGATGTACCCACGTCTACTGGGGTCTTTTCGGACATATCGTCTCTGATAGGTCTTCCTATAGAAAGTCCCCGGTGGCTTGGGGAATATGGGTTATCATACAAAGAGGAAACATGTGAAATACCTTTCTCACCGAGGGAGTCCCCATTTTCTTCCTCGGATTCAATTGATGACACCACCATCACCTTAGTAGTGTTTCCTCCTTGTGTGAATCCCTTCATGAATGTTCGGGGCATCGACAATTGATTGTGAAGTACTTCTTGGTTGTTGCGGAACCAAGGGTGTCCTAGCACCATGTCGCTCCCCATGTCTTCCTTGATGATGTGGAACTTCGTAATGGTTGGGGCCGTAACAACTTTCACTGGTAAAGTAATATACCCATAGATGCGCAACTCAATCCTATTCAGATCCTTGATGACTGAAGGAGCACGGATGGCTTCACGACGGGATCAATCAACGTCTTTGAGAATTCAGCATGGTAGAGGCGGGTGATTGTGAGAAGTCCCCAGGTTTGTTCCTCAGTTGGTTTATCCTCTTCTCTTGCTAAGGTTGGCCCTTCTTGCCTGGGCGTTGGTTGTTCACCGACTTCTTTGAAAGGTAGGCGTCGACCGGATATTCTCATGTTCAGAGCTGTGAACATATCTTTACGCTGAGGCTTCGAGAGACATAGAGTCTCACACAACTGATACATTATTCCCTCGACTCTTTTGTTCACCGGTTCTTCAGTTATGGTGAATGCTCGAACCGATAAGGGGTCTTGGTATACACCTTCGTTCCCCAAGTACAACTCCCCAGATTCTACTTTTGCTTGGAAAATTCGTTGAGCTAAAACAATCTTTGGTGGAGTGGGTAGTGACTCGGTGGTAGCGAAAATATTTTGGACTTGCTAACTCTTCAGCGGTTGGAAGCTGTCGTACTGGAGGTAGTTCAATTGCTCCGTCTTGGATCCAAGTGTCTAACACCTCTAGCACTTCTTCCATAGGGAAAGGGTAGTCTGATACTTCTGGTCTGGCTTTTTGCCTCTGCATCTCCGGTTATTGTGGCTCGCCTTGATTCGTATTCTTATTCGGGGTTCCTGGGGCTGAGTTCGTACGCTTTGGGTGTGCCACCTCTGTAGCAGGCTTTTCCTCTTCCCTCCTTCGTTGACAACGCTCATTGATGGCAGGTTGTTGTTATACTGCTTGTTGATTAGCTTCATGTCGCCAAGGGTACTACGGTCTTCTTCATTCCTCAGGGGCTTGGCTCTTTCTAGCAACGCAGGTGCAGTCGTGGCAGATCTCTTTGCGGCTTCGTGGAGTTCAAAGAATGTTTGAAAGCAAAGGTTTTCTAAGAGGGCTCGGTAGACTGGGATCATTCGGTTGATGCAGAGCTTCACCAATTGTAATTCCGTGACATTTGGATCATGACAGTCGAGAGCTTGGATTCTGAATCTCTTCACATAGTCGTTCGGGTGTTTGTTAGGTCTGATAGTGTTACCTGCTCCGACACGAAGAAGTATTTGCGGTAGAATGCGTTCACCATCTCGCTCCATGTACCAATGTTGCTTGGGGCGAGGTTGTTGTACCAAGTGTAAGCTCTCCCAGTCAGGGACTTTGAAATTCCTCGAGCCTTAGTGCATGATTGTATTCATGTTCTCCTAACGATTCCGAAAATCGTGAGACGTGCTCACGGGCATTGCCGGTTCCATCATACTAGGAGAATGGAGGAGAAACGTATCCTTTGGGGAGAGGGATCCTCTACACTTCATATGGATATGGTGGCCGGTGTTGGTGGACAGGCAACATCGTCTCCCTTTCTCGGTTTCGCAGTAGTTTATCCAAATCGTCTACCGTGACGTATCAGGGTAGTTGTCATTCCCTTTGGTGAGATTCCACTTGAGCAGGGGGTGTCTCATCATCACAGATATGGATCACAACATAGTGGGTGCCAGCAACAATAGTCTTGGGGGTTTCTTTGGTTGGTGAATTCGACAGATTTGCAGTCAAGATTTCGAGACAAGCAAGGATTCCTAGTTGAGTATCGAACATTTTAACCTGACTTTCTGCAAGATCGTCTTGGCGCTTGGCCAACTCATCCATGGTTAATGCCTTCGGTACTCCTTTTCCCTTTTCAGCGGTAGCATTAATCATGATTGTGGAGGAAGGGTTCTTCCCAGAGGTGTTGGCTGGAGCGGCAGGAGTCACTGGGGTGACGAGAATTGCTGGAACAGTAGGTGTTGCAGGGGGAGCGTCCTGAGTAGCCTGAGCGTTGGGCGCAACACCGGACGTGGATGGATTGGTAGGTGTTGCATTGGAAGTTGCGGCACCGTCAGTTGAAGAGTTGGGATTCTTGGTGTCTGATCCTGACCTGAGTTCAACCATTTTTGACAAAATCTTCTGGGACCGAGAGATTGATCTCCCACTGTGGTCGCCAAACATTTTTGCCTGAAAAACATTGTACCGCTATGAGTACTTTTGTAGTGCTCGAGATCAAAATCGAACAAGACAAGCCTAAACCAAGTCAATAGCCTTTCAAGTCTTGTTTCGGTCACAGAGAGGTTAGAGGTTGATCTAGGGAGGGAAACATTACAAGAAATTTGAGATCAGGTTGAGGATGGTGTTTCTGGGTGTGAAAGTTCAAGACCTCCATCGTAGGTGTGATTGGAAATCTCAAGGCTAGAAGTGTGTTGAATGCTTAGGTATGTTTGCTCTGAGGTTCTGGTGTTTTCATGTGTTCTGCCTTGAAAATAGAGGAAGCCTCTATTTATAGTGTTGAACTCACCCTGATCTCTCGACATAAAAGGTGGAAGCCGTGGAAGAGTGGAGGAGTGGAGGACATGAGAACGTTTTGCTAACTGTTACAATCGTGTAAAACATATCCACTCAGCACCATCTTTCGTAACTGTCCATCATCTCCATCAATTTCTTTATAACTATCGTAAACCGCCAGACCAATACCCCTAAAGTTATCCCCCCGTGTGATGTTTTGATATCTCGTATAGTATGCAAATGTTGTAAGGTTGTGTTGAGTTAAAAAATGTTCTGTGGCCCTGGTTCTATGCCCATGACCTTGGCCAAAATAGATGTGGCGCCATGGATGCTGCTCCATGGCTTTATAGCAACAGCCTTGGCCTTTGGCCAAGGCCAAGTATTTGTGGTGCCAAAGGACAAGGCCAAGTCTTTGTGGCGCCATGAGCATAGCACCATGTCCTTATGGTCACGACCTTGGCTTTTGGCCAATGCCAAAGTTTTGTGGCGCTATAGCCTTATGGCCAAGGCCAAGTTTTGTGGCGCCATGAGCATGGCGCCATGTGTTAGAGCATGGCTCGGTCAACCTCACTAAGTGTTGGTATGTCAAGCTTAGTTATCAAATTTAGTGATCAAAACTGGACCGCTAAACAACACACATTAGGTAAGTCATGAGTGAGTTAACTTTGGGTTTTGGAAGATTTTGGTAGGATTTATAGTCACTACTTGAAGAGTTGAAGGAAGACTGAAGATCAAACGAAGACATCCGGCTTCATCGTTCAAGAGCTTAATGAATCTAAATAACGCAATTCCATTATCTTTTACACTTGCGCTACAAAAGAAAAAACATAACTCTCTACTTGAGCTTTACGTTATGACTTGATCACTTGTGATCAGTGTGTCTTAAGATATAACTCCACTTTATCGCTTGCGATATTTGTGTTGAAGTTATGACGTTCCAATATTGCTTAGAGATTTTTTTCTTCTTCGTCTCTAAGTAATATTAGGTTTTTCCTAAAACCTTCAAGTTGATATATCAGTGTGATGTTGTCTCGGTAGTACTACGAGATTAATCCATCACAGTATTGTGTCTCTACTTACATAGTCTGACTCTGTCGGATTGATTAGCAAATACTTGTATGAGCTAAATGTAAGTGAGATCGTGACTCACACTTATGTTGTGTAGACTCGATATACTGTTATTCTGTCACGTCTTGGTTTGACTCTGAATACTGAAGTTCTGAATCATTTACTTGATTCTGTATATGGACATCTCGTATGCCATATCAAACTTCTGGATTCCGAAACCATATTCTTGTTATCTCAACTTATGGATTTTCAATGTTCAAAACCTCAATGTAGGTTTTGGTAAAACTAAACGTTGATTTCGAAACCATAATCTGGTTTCCGCATCCGTGAGCTATTAGTCCGAAACTTAAATATTCTGACCAATGAGACAACATGAGTTTGAAACTATGTTTGCTGGCTAACAATGACTTGAGAATCAAGATCAATGAATCTTGACCATGTGATTTCTAAAAGGTCGAAAAGACCCTGGGGTTTCCTAAAGGTTTATGTGAACCGGGAAATATAACCTGTGCGTCAAGGCTAAAAAGGTGTGATGCTGAAACGGTGCTTGACCACATGGACTCTCAAGTTCGACACCAAACATTTGTAACGACTTCAACATGTGTTTCTTGTTTCGAAACCTTAACCAAGGTTTTGTTAAACAGAATCTAGATTTTGAAACCTCATTTTGGTTTCGCTATATGGAAACTTGATTTGGGAACCTTAATTTGGTTTTGGTCATATAATGAACTTTAGATTTCAAAACCTTAATCTGGTTTCTTCCAAACAGTATGTAGGTTTCGAAACATTAATATGGTTATCTCAGAATGCGTATTTTCGAAGTTCAAACTCTATCATTTTGATTTGTGCTTCAACTAATTAATGAGTTTGATATTCTCAGTTTGAAGTTTGAATTAGTTCATCTTCAATGTACAACTAAGTTGTTTGAGTCATCATCAGAAATATGGTTAGTCGCTCTAGTTGGTAGACACATGATTTCAGATCAATACTGTATGTGATTAGATCTTCGTATGATTTTAGTACTCGATCAAATATTCATTTGATTATTCATTTGATTTTTTGATTTAAATTCTTGGATATCATTAACTTGATCATCTACATTAGAATCAAGAATTTAGGAGATTCAACATTTTGCTATTGCTCGTTGAATCATGCACTGTACTTCCATGGTATATCTTTCTGCGTGATACGGAGTGTCCCTTGAACCTACGTGTTCACTTAAGCTTAACACACAAGGCTTGTCCACGTCCGTAAGGATACGTTTATGCGGAACGTTGAACCACGTTGGACCAGATCCCACTTCCACCGAGGATCGTTCTGGCCCGTCCAGCAAAGCCTAGGAAGTGATGTCGACATTATTAAAGTTGATGACGACATTTGGAAGTAATAATACCTTAAGGAGATTTTCGAAACTAAATGAAACGTTTTGATTTGAGCTCTTTCCCAGGGAGCATATTTGGTAAGTACCATATTTCGAATTAATGAAATATCCAAATATACCTTATGAGTATTATGTGATTTGTTTACTATTGGCCAAACATTTATCGAAAATATATTTTCGTTTATGAATTATATTTTTCTTTAATGTAAAATGCCATAGTATTAGATCTCATTAAATGCTATGATTCTAAGTGAGGAATTTCGGAACTAATATGGAAATGTGCTTTAATGAATTTCCGAAATTAAGTTAGCCTCGTTTCAAAGCTAAGCCTTAGTCAATAAAAATAGGAGTGGTATCTCTCCTGAAAGCTTTATCCCTCTAACAAGCTCTTCTTCGGAATTGATAGCTTGTGTCTGCCGCTTTTATTTTTAGCTACCTTTGAGCTTTTGCTCTCGGTCTAGAATTGCGTGAAAGTCTTCTCTAGGGATCGAGAAGCCTAGAAGTACCTCTGCGGGAAACTAGTTTATGTTTTACTAGACTTCTTTGTATTGTACTTGTGTTCTGTTCTATCACGTCTATCAAACCTTGTGATCTTGTTTATTCTATGGTTCTTCTCTTCTGCAATAAGGCCACTCAATATCATTGTCATTAGAACATACTCTTTATCTATTAACCTGGATTTGTCAGCAAGCCGCTTTCGGTTTGTGTGCCTAAACTATAGATATTTAGTAGAATCAAGATTGCTGTTATTATATTTGTTCTTTGCAGGTACACTGTTCTTCAAGGTCATATCATATCGTACTTGCTACAGCTATCTACTTGATTCCAACTGGGACGACAAGGTTGCTCTTTCGGGAGTTTAGGTTTTGAAACCTTGATCGATATCTAGAGGAGTTTATTTCCTAATAACTTAATATCCTCGCTCTTGGTGTGAAACGACTTCGGTGAAATACATGTTATTTACCAAGGATATCATCTAGCGATTTGACCTGCCGCTATTTGGTTGTTGTTCATAAGGTTGTAATCGTCCGATTGGAGGTCGGGTAGCGATAGTCCTCGCGACGGGGATTGAGGAAACTCTTGCGTAAGACAGTAAATGACGTATGTTTGCTTAAAGGGAGTGCATGTGCGTGACCACCTTGTTGTGGTTGGAGGCGTAGGAATACTGAGGGGAAATCTTTGTGACTAATAGTCGTATTAGGGTCATATTTTCTGCACCAGCTAGTCCGAAGTCTGAGAGTAGGTGTGTTGGCGGCTTAATTCTTAAGAGTATTCAAGTTGAACGAGGTCCCGGGGGTTCTACAAGTTTGTAGTGTCCTCGTTAATAAAAATATTGTGTGTACTTTACTTTATTTCCGCGTTATATTTGACTTGTCATTTATAATTTAAGGTATCGTACTTGGTTCTTGACATAGCCTTTCGGATTCTTGTATTGACTCCCTTGTGTGAAGCAATCAGATCTGAAGGAGATTTTGTTCCTGAGTTCTTGAATACATGAACCGTTCAAGGTTTGACTTATATGTGGACTAAAATAAACGATTGGTTGTGTACTCGGTACCCTCGTCTTTTCAATTGGTATCAGGGCAGGCAAGCATCTTAAGATCTAATAATCTGTGTTTGGCTCGATCCAACCTATAAGAAAAACATGAATAAGAACAATGATTCCAGTTCGGTCAACATACCTCCAAGATTTGATGGGACAAACTATCTTTGGTCGAAATCCGCTATGCGGTCCTTTCTTTTGTCTAGAGACTTTGAAACCTGGATGTTGGTTGTCAAAGGCTATTCTCGACCTTTTAAAACTGGTTCTACGTCTGAATATAAAGAACTGTTTGACTTTGAAGGCGATGAACAAACAAAATCCAAGAAAAACTCTGATGTTTGAATGTTATTATTCATGCGGTCACTCCGGATATATATCATCACGTGTCTAGTGTGAAACCTCGAAAGAGGCTTGGGATATTTTGAAAACCGTCTTTGAAGGGAATACCTCTGAAAAGGAAGCCCGACTACAGACTCTCGCTTCTGACTGGGAAAATCTTTGTATGAGTGATGAAGACACCTTCGAGGAATTCCACCTTAGACTATCTGAAATAGTTAATGCCTCATTTTCTTTGGGGAAAACTATTCCTGGGAAGGACATCGTGTGTAAGATACTCAGGTCTCTTCCATCCAGGTACGAAGCAAAAAAAACATGCCATCCTAGAGACTAATGGTGACCTCTCCCGATTAACTCTAAGTACTCTAGTTGGAAAGTTGCGTATTTTTGATCATGAACGTTTGTCTGAGAAGAACAAAAATTCTCTTTCAGTCTCAAAGCAAGTAATTGCTCAGAAAAGTCCATACAAAATTGTATAGAGGATGATGATACTGAAACTAAGGTTGAAGAACTCGTCTCACTCTTCTCACAACAATTCAAACGACTTTGGAGACAAAATAGACGAAATTCCTCCAAACGTTCATGGACCAATTCTAGAAAGAAAAACCTTCCAACTAAAGAAAAAGAGGAAACCTGGGATGATGAGGACAATATCCCTCAATGCTACAAATGTCAAGGATTTGGACATATCTCTTCTGATTGTCCTAACAAAGATCCAAACTGAAGAAGTAAAGCGTATACCGCTACTCTTGTTTACGACTCAGAGACTGAATCTACCAAGGAACACTTCGCATCATTTGCTGAATGCAAATGGACAAGGAATCCAGTAATGCTAATATATTTCACCATATCCTCAAAAGGTTAGATGCTCGGGAAACTTTATTAGAAGCATTCTCTCAGAGACTATGTGACCTAGAGAAAAAAGGTTCAAGTCATTACCACAAAACATCATACATTTTATGAAAGTTTTTCAAAACAGTTGAATTTTGTTGAACAAGCTTTTAATTCTCTTAAACGAGATGACGAAACTCTTGTTAATATGTGTAATAATATTCGAAAGTGTCAAAATGACATTAGTAAAATAAAGAACATGTCTTCTCCAAGTCATAGGAAGAATAACAATTATGTACATGGTTCAAACAAACCAAGTACTACGAGGAAGACTCCATCAAGTAAGAAACATATAGAAAAGAGTGATTCTTTTTCAGTACAGAATCGCAGATCTAATCAAAATTCTGATAACAGGTCACTTTGTCTCACGGACAAAAAGAATAATGGAAAACCTCAGTATCAGCGTTATTCTAATTCACAGAAGAGATCCTCTCATACTTCTAATTCGAATCCTAAAGTCAAAACCTCTTAGGAAATGATTGAAATGAACAATCTTATAACTAGTTATAAAAATAGTATTAATAAAATGGATTAAGAAATTACTAGGCTATGATCGAATTCAAAAGGTAATAATTGCTTTACCAATTTAGGCAACCATTTGCCTTTATTTAAATAACATGAATAATTGTCACATGTGTCTTATATATCTAGGGAATTATTTTTCATTTATTTTAGACACTCTTATATTGGAGAGTAGCTATATTATTCCCATAATTTCTAGATGACACATTATTGTAAATAGGATTTTATTTTTCGAAATTTATTAAAAATATCCTAAAAATATTTCCTCATTCAATTCCTGATATCTTTGAGGAAGTATATATTGGTAACAATGTGTACTCCAAGGAGGGATCGGTCTTAGTTCATTTCTGGAACTATGTCTTCAACTGGTAGTGATTCTCACAAATCAAATGAAGTCGGGACTATTTTGTTTCGCAACAAAAGAGTTCGTTTCGAATCAGATGATGACAATACTTGTGTAAGCAATGAGAAATCTGAAGATTCGAACAATGATCTGACCTTGTCCTCCATATAGAAGATTACATCAAGAATATCTCAATCGAGATAGAGATGGCGTTGAATGAGGTAAAAACAACCAATAGAGAAATGATAGACAATGTGAAGACCATGAATGAAAACTTCATCTGCTTTGAAAATAGGATGTCTGCTCTTGAAAAAGACTGGGAAGCTTATCTAACTCAACCTGTTGAAGAAGAAGATGTTCCCGATACGCCTAAATACGCCTATCTCATATTATTCGAAACTAGAATTAAAAAAAAAATAGAAGAGTTTTTATTTATCTAAGTTGTTTGTTATTTTTCAATTCCTGTTTCGAAAAGAAAAATAAAGATTTATTGTGTATGTTTTCATTATGTCTATGAATGTTTAATTCGAAAAATTAAAAATCAGAAAAATCGAAATTAAAAAATATTACGCCAGTTTCGAATGCAACATTGGATTTAATATTATGTTGCAGATTATCAAGATAATAATTTTATCTCCTATGGAGCTAATCTATAATTGTTTTAATATCTTGATATCTCGGCCTCCTTATGTTTGTGGATGTTATGTTTGTATTAATGACTTTGTACGCAGGTATAAGTGTAACTATGTAAGAAGGAGATTGATTTTATGCTAGTCACAATACTATTGGATCTCTTTGTGTCTTATGACTAAGAGTTATAGTATACGCATTAATCAGTGGTTTTGGTATAATCTAGTAAGACTACGGACATGTTCGAAAATTCAAAACCAGATCTTAGTCTTTTTTTAGCAAAGACTATTCCGTTGTTCTCATGTCCGAGGGAAAGACAACCAACGGGGGAGAGTTCTTTTGTGAACTTGCGCTTAATAAAAAATATCTTTAGGGGAGCGTGGTTGTGGAATATACAGAGAAATAACCCATATCTGCTTATATCTTTTATATTTCCTGACAGGTTACTTGTGCTGATTATTATATATATATATATTTTGTGTAATTTGTCGAAATGCTGACCCTTATGAATGCAATCATTCTTATATGTTGAATCGAGTTCTATGAACTTGAGCATTTATCTCGAACCTAAATATTTTCGAGACCCTTTGTCAATTCTTTTTGCAAAAAGGGGGAGAAATATTGATAGCTTGACTCGTTCAGTGCTTGGTCTTTGACAGTAAGCAGTGTCATATGGGGAGAAAAATGCATGTGCGTATATTAAAAAATGAATGAAAGCATTAACTAAGGGGGAGTAACACTAGATGTTACTAGCACTGTAGACTTTCGCGTTGTGCTACAGTTGATAACAATACGTCGGACTTGATAGACATCCGAGCTTACATTCAGGGGGAGTAAGTGTATTGGTTATCATTTGTTTTTTCAATAGTACATATCTTGTTTGCAGAGTGACATATTTTGCATGTACTATTGGTGTGCTGTCAAGCTAAGTAGAAGAAATCGAAGCGTAGAACTTAGGTTTGAAATTTCTCGTTCATCTATGTAAAGAGTTTTTGTCACTAAAATTGACAAAGTGGGAGATTTTTAGAGCATGGCTCGGTCAACCTCACTAAGTGTTGGTATGTCAAGCTTAGTTGTCAAATTTAGTGATCAAAACTCGACTGCTAAACAACACACATTAGGTAAAGTCATGAGTGAGTTAACTTTGGGTTGTGGAAGATTTTGGTAGGATTTAGAATCACTACTTGAAGAGTTGAAGGAAGACTGAAGATCAAACGAAGACATCCGGCTTCATCGTTCAAGAGCTTAGTGAATCTAAATAACGCGATTCCATTATCTTTTACACTTGTGCTACAAAAGATAAAAACATAACTCTCAACTTGAGCTTTACGTTATGACTTGATCACTTGTGATCAGTGTGTCTTAAGATATAACTCCACTTTATCGCTTGCGATATTTGTGTTGAAGTTATGACGTTCCAATATTGCTAAGAGCTTTCTTTTCTTCTCCGTCTCTAAGTAATATAAGATTTTTCCTAAAACCTTCGAGTTGGATATAACAGTGTGATGTTGTCTCGGTAGTACTACGAGATTTAATCCATCACAGTATTGTGTATCTACTTACCTAGTCTGACTCTGTCGGATTGATTAGCAAATACTTGTATGAGCTAAATGTAAGTGAGATCGTGACTCGCACTTATGTTGTGTAGACTCGATATACTGATGTTATGAGCATCGAATGCCACGTCTTGGTTTGGCTCAGATATACTGAAGTTCTGAATCATTTACTTGATTTTGTATATCAACATCTCGTATGCCATATCAAACTTCTGGATTCCGAAACCATATTCTTGTTATCTCAACTTATGGATTTTCAATGTTCAAAACCTCAATGTAGGTTTTGGTAAAACGTTGATTTCGAAACCACAATCTGGTTTCCGCATCCGTGAGCTATTGGTCTGAAACTTAAATATTCTGACCAATGAGACAACATGAGTTTGAAACTATGTTTGCTGGCTAACAGTGACTTGAGAATCAAGATCAATGAATCTTGACCATGTGAGTTCTAAAAGGTCGAAAAGACCCTGGGGTTTCCTAAAGGTTTATGTGAACCGGGAAATATAACCTGTGCGTCAAGGCTAAAAAGGTGTGATACTGAAACGATGCTTGACCACATGGACTCTCAAGTTCGATACCAAACATTTTTAACGACTCCAATATGTGTTTCTTGTTTCGAAACCTTAACCAAGGTTTTGTTAAACATAATCCAGATTTCCAAACCTCACTTTGGTTTCGCTATATGGAAACTTGATTTGGGAACCTTAATTTGGTTCTGGTCATATAATGAACTTCAGATTTCGAAACCTTAATCTGGTTTCTGCCAAACAGTATGTAGGTCGAAACCTTAATACGGTTATCTCAGAATGCGCATTTTCGAAGTTCAAACTCTATCATTTTGATTTGTGCTTCAACAAATTAATGAGTTTGATATTCTCAGTTTGAAGTTTGAATTAGTTCATCTTCAATGTACAACTAAGTTGTTTGAGTCATCATCATAAATATTCATTTGATGTTTTGATTTGAATTCTTGGATATCATTAACGTGATCATCTACATTGGAATCAAGAATTCAGGAGATTCAACATTTTGATATTGCTCGTTGACTCACGCACTGTACTTCCATGGTATATCTTTCTGCGTGATTCGGAATGTCCCTTGAACCTACGTGTTCACTTAATCTTAACACACAAGGCTTGTCCACGTCTGTAAGGATATGTTTATGCGGAACGTTGAACCACGTTGGACCAGATCCCACTTCCACCGAGGATCGTTCTGGCCCGTCCAGCAAAGCCTAGGAAGTGATGTCGACATTATTAAAGCTGATGACGACATTTGGAAGTAATAATACCTTAAGGAGATTTTCGAAACTAAAGGACACGTTTCGATTTGAGCTCTTTCCCAGGGAGCCTATTTGATAAACACTATATTTCGAATTAATGAAATATCCAAATATACCTTATGAGTATTACGTGCTTTGTTTACTATTGGCCAAACATTTATCGAAAATATATTTTCATATATGAATTATATTTTTCTTTAATGTAAAATGACATAGTATTAAATCTCATTAAATGCTATGAGTCTAAGTGAGAAATTTTGGAACAAATATGGAAATGTGCTTTAATGAATTTCCGAAATTAAGTTAGCCTCCTTTCAAAGCTAAGCCTTAGTCAATATAAATAGGAGTGGTATCTCTCCTAAAAGCTTTATCCCTCTACCAAGCTCTTCTTCGGAATTGATAGCTTGTGTCTGCCGCTTTTATTTTCAGCTACCTTTGAGCTTTTTCTTTCGGTCTAGAATTGCGTGAAAGTCTTCTCTAGGGATCGAGAAGCCTAGAAGTATCTCTGCGGGAAACTAGTTTATGTTTTACTAGTCTTCTTTGTATTGTACTTGTGTTCTGTTCTATCACGTCTATCAAACCTTGCGATCTTGTTTATTCTATGGTTCTTCTCTTCTGCAATAAGGCCACTCAAGATCGTTGTAATTAGAACATACTCTTTATCTATTAACCTGGATTTATCAGCAAGACGCTTTCGGTTTGTGTGCCTAAACTATAGATATTGAGTGGAATCAAGATTGATGTTATTAAATTTGTTCTTTGCAGGTACAATGTTCTTCAAGGTCATATCATATCGTACTTGCTACAGCTATCTGCTTGATTCCAATTGGGATGACAAGGTTGCTCTTTCGGGAGTTTAGGTTTTGAAACCTTGATCGATATCTCGAGGAGTTTATTGCTTAAGTAAACTTAATATCCTCGCTCTTGGTGTGAAACGACTTCGGTGAAATACCTGTTACTTACCAAGGATATCATCTAGCGATTTGACCTGCCGATATTTGGTTGTTGTCCAAAAGGTTGTAATCATCCGATTGGAGGTCGGGTAGCGATAGTCTTTGCGACGGGCTGTGAGGCAACTCTTGCGTAAGATAGTAAATGACGTCTGTTTTCTTAAGGGAGTACATGTGCGTGACCACCTTGCTGTAGTTGGAGGCGTAGGAATACTGAGGGGGATTCTTTGTGACTAATAGTCGTATTAGGGTCATATTGTCTGCACCAGCTAGTCCGGAGTCTAAGAGTAGGTGTTGGCGGCTTAATTCTTAAGAGTATTCAAGATGGACGAGGTCCCGAGGTTTTATACGAGTTTGTAGTTTCATCGTTAACAAAAATCTTGTGTTTACTTTACTTTATTTCCGCGTTATATTTGACTTGTCATTTATAATTAAGGGATCATACTTGGTTGTTGACATAGCCTTTCGGATTCTTGTATTGACTCCCTTGTGTGAATCAATCAGATCTGAAGGAGATCTTGTTCTTGAGTTCTTGAATACATGAACCGTTCAAGGTTTGACTTACAGGTGGACTAAACTAAAATATTGGTTGTGTACTCGGTACCCTCGTCTTTTCACCATGGCTTTGTGGCCACGACCTATGGCCAAGGCCAAGTTTTATGGCGCCATGGCCTTGTGGCCACAGCTTTGGCCTATGGCCAAGGCCAAGTATTTGTGGCCCATTTAAGCCATGCCACTTCGACTATGGCATGCATGTTTGTGAATTTGGGATATTGCGTATTTTAGGTCATGGCATGCTTAGCCATGGTATACTAGGCCATTCTATATTAGATTATGGCCTGCCTAAGTGTGTTTAGGCTGTTGTAAGTTCTCAGAGTGCTCTGGACAGGCCTACAGCTACGATGCTTCTGAGGTGTTCATTGAGACGACTCAGATGTTGAGTAGTATTTCAAGAGGAAATCCATGAGGATGCGTCTCTGTTAACTCACCACCATAGTACCAGTGGGAAATTTAGTTTGATGTCGAAGAATTCGAAGCGATGTCGACATGAAGTAAATTGGTGGTTTTATGAGTTGGTGGGTTATTTAGCATTGCACCATGATATTATTCTCTCCACCCGGGAGCTATAAGAGAAAACTCATAGAGAGCATATTCAGCTTGCAGAACAAGTTGTATTCTGAGCTATACAGATGTGTCTGAATAGGCAATCGCCTCTTGGCAAGGCATAATTGTAGGGTCATTTTACAATTTTATCCCTCTTTCATTTTTCACCATCTGCACCTATAAAAGTGATCAAAGAGTGTGAAAGGATAATCATAAACTTTCTTTGGTCTGGTGATCCAGCTACCAAAAAATTAGTTACTCTAAGGTGAGAAGATGTTTGTACTCCTATTGCAGAAGGAAGATTGGGTATCATAAGAATGGAAGTAATCAATAAGGTTCTTTTGACGGAGCTATTATGGAAAATTCAGAATGAAAATGATGAATGGTCCTTATTCATGAAAGCAAAATTCAAAAAAAAAAAAAATGGAGAATGGATTGATTACTATGTAAAGTCATCTATATGGCCAGGTTTGAAATGGGTTATGGAAGAGCTAAAAGAAGGTACTAGATGGATTGTTGGAAATGGTTATCAAATCTATGTGTGGAAGGATAGTTGGACTAAGGATAAGCCTCTTAGTGATTTACATCCTGAAAATGAATACATTAAGCTACATGGTGATATGAAGGTATCTGATTTGCTTTTGAATGGTGAATGGGTTATTCCAAAAGAGTTGCTTGGAATGATTGAAGTGAAAGAGCTTCCAGTGGTAGATGGGAGAGAGGATAAAAGAATCTGGAGTGCAGCTACTTCTGGTGAGTTTTTTGTTTCCTCTGCAGTTGATTTTATTAGAAGAAAATGGTCGCATTGGCCTGGACAAAGAAACTATGGAATGCCAAGATCCATCCTAGTATTTCTAGTAATGTGTAGAAGCTTGTAAGAGGGGCAGTGAATACTGATGATAAAGTGTAGAAAAGAAAGATACACTTGGCTTCCAGATGTGTATTTTGCAAGAAAGAAGAAAAAACTCTTGAGCACATGTTGTGGTACTGCAATTATAGTGAAATCATTTGGGATTGGCTGGGTGGATGTTCTCATTTATAAATCCAAGATCTTTTGAGGATGTGCTTAAAAATGGAAAGGATAAAAGTCCTGCAGTGAAGGAGCTGCCTTCATTACTATGAGAGAAATATGCTTCACCAGAAATAAAATGGTGTATGAAGAAACAAACTTTCAAATTGATGGTATTAAAAAAAGAATAGTACAACTTACTCTGAATGCAATGTGAGAATGAAGGGTTGCATGTGGAATACAGTATATGAGTTGCAGATATTGAGACACTTCTCCCTCCATAGTAGAAAAGTCAAGTCAGTAAAGGTTATGGAGATTTTATTTCATCTACCTCCCAAGGATTCTATTCTTTTGTGCTGTGATGGAGCCTCGGTAACCTTGGAGAAGCAGGTTTTGGTTTCATTGGTAGAGATGATGTGGGGAGATGCATCATTAAAGTTTCTGGAGGATTAGGTACTGTAACCAACTTTATTGCAGAGATAATGGCAGTCATTGTGGCAGGTGAATGGGTTGTTAATAAAAGGTGGAGGAAGGTTATTTTTAGGTCTGATTCTTTATCTGTCATAGCAGCTTTCAAAGCAAATCAATGGACATTTATTCATAGCTACAGAGAAGTTAACTTCTCTGCTGACACCTTGGCTAAGAAGGGTGATGCTTTAGGTAGAGGCAATATCTTTGTTCATTAAAATAGACTAGGTTTCTTAACAAGACTTGAGTTTCCTGATCAACCTTACTTTAGTTTCTGTTTCCAGTTTAAAATTGTTTTGTTTATTCTTTTCTGTTTTTCCCTCCTGTTATGGTTGGGTTAATTTTTTGTATCCTTTGGAATTTTTGATTAATAAAATGAGTTATTGTTGATCTAAAAAAAAGAACGTGATCAGGTTACAGGTTAATCTGATAACAACCACAAAGGTACATTATCGCCTACCTGTGCTTCCCAACTCTCAAGAGAAGTCTTTATAGTCCGTTAGGTAAATCCCACATATGAACTGCTACCTAATAGAGAATGACTATACCACAACAAGCTTACACCGAAGTGCAAAGAGTTTACGATCAATTCCACAGAGAAACGTCACGTATGCTTGATGCTTGTGGTTTTCGTTCTTTAACCCTCTATTTATAGCACTCAATAAGATAAGTTGCTTAGGAATAAAGCAACTAGTTTCTTAACTTACAAGTTAGCAAGTGCCCGTGTAAACGAACCCGTTACTTGGATTGCACACAAAGAAACCCTAGATTTATCTCAATTGGAAATCTTTTATCATTTATCTGCCAAGTGATTTGTTAGCTCAAAATCACTTCAAGATAGATATCCAACAGACCAAAGATAATCTTTATCTTATTGACTCATTGAGATTCGTTAGATGGAGCACATAAGATATTCTGATAAGCACAAGTCCAACTAAGAGATAAAGGAGTCAGATGTTTAACCCGCTTGAAATTCCAGAAGAAAATCCACGTGGACGGTTCGTGAATCGTCCGTCTGAATTCTGGCCAAATACAATGAATCTGGAGTTCACGTACATGTACGTGTACATATCAACGTTTTGAGACACAAAAGAAATTTTCGGTGCCACTGTTCACGAACCGGTTCGTGAACCGCCGTCGCTCAGATTAACTGGATCCGCTGGAAGTTCTTGGCTGGGCCAGTACTTAAACATGTTATTACGCCCTCAGCTATAATCCACTGAACTCTGCTCTAGAATACTCCTTTTAGATACATCTGTTTCCTACATGTGATTTGCAAGCAAACCATTGCACTGGAAAGGGTATCGAATATATATCATGCATCTTGTAACCTTAGTATTGTGGGAACAAATACTAACATAACTCATGGTTATGTAGACAAGAATACAAAATCTTAATCACTATATAACTCTACTAAAGTAGCTGACTATTTCGAAAGGTAGAATAAGTCGAATAGAAGAATTTCCATAAAACTTAATTCTCCTACTACCCTTTTGTCGATGAAGAATATTAGATGTCTTCTTTATATTCGTTGTCTTCGTCTTCAAGGTCTATACTACTTTGTCTATATCCCAATTCTGAAATCTAAACTCTAGTAGGCCAAATCAAGAATTGTGTTTTGACACCTAAAACTGACAACCAGCTTGACATACCAACGCTAGTGGGTTTGACCGGACAATGCCCTAACAAAAAGAGAGAAGATGGGAAGAATAGATGGAGCGCTATCTTAGGGCAGCACAACATCAAGATCTTGCCAAGAAGCACAGGCGGTGCGTAAGTTTTAGCAGATGTCCTAGCGGATTTTCCAGAAGAAGCTCTACACGGTGAAGAAGGTTCAGCAGATGAATACCAGGAGCCCCTAGAGATAGAAGAAGAGCATGAAGAAACAAAAGAGACAAGCCTATTAACACCATGCAATGGTACATGATGGGAGATATTCGTAGACGGAGCGCAAAACGGGAACGGAGCAGCGATAGAAATATTGGTCATTTCACCAGAAAAGCAAACGACCCCGCACCTATACATGATATGCTTCAAAGGAGCAACAAACAACATCGCGGAATACGAAACGGTGCTGCACGCGGTCAGAATCGTGGAAGAAATGAAATTAGAAGATGTGCGTATTACCAGTGATTCACAATTAGTGATACGACATCTGGTCAGACATACAGAATCAAGAATGGGAATCTAGGTCAGTATATGAAACTCATAAAAAGAGGAGTTAAAACATTTAAGAAAGTGGTATTTCGACATGTGTGTAGGACAGATAACAGGTACGCGGATGCGCTAGCCTTCATCGGATCAATGATCACCGATCCAGAAGTCCAGAGCTTACCAATAGGGAGGATAATGGAGCCCTCCGTAGTAACAGAAGATGAAGAGATGCAAGTGGCATCTACAGACGAAGAAGACGAAGAAACAGACTGGAGAACATAAATTGTGGAATACCTACGAAGTGGAGGACTACTAACAGAAAGAAAAGAAGCAAGTAAGGTCAGAGCAAGGGCATCAAGATACGAATTAAGAGACGGAGCCCTATACAGAAGATCATTCATGGGGCCACTACTACGGTGCCCATCTAGAAGAGAAGTGCTCAGCATATTGAAGACAATCCACGCGGGAGACTGCGGCTACCATTCGGGAAAAAGATCACTAGCAAACAAGGCAAGACATCAAGGGTATTTCTGGCCATACATGCACATGGATGCGGCAGAGTTAGCGCAGAAATGTGAGGCATGCCAGAAATATGCTCCAAAGATCCACGCACCGACAGAAGAACTAAGCCCAATACTGATCCCTTGGCCCTTCGCCATGTGGGGAATAGACATAGTAAGTCCGCTGAAGACGGCAACAAGAAATAAAAGATTCTTACTAGTAGGAACAAATTTTTTCACCAAGTGGATAGAAGCGTTAACGCTAGCGAAGATCATGGACATGGATATCTTCAAGTTCATATGGGATAACATCGTTTGCAGATTTGAATTACCAGCGGTCATCGTATCAGACAATGGGAAGCAGCTATAAGGAAAGTGGATAGATCTACTAGCAAATACATACAAGATTAAGATGCTGAAGTCCACACCAATTTACCCCCAATGCAATGGGCAAGCAGAAACATCCAACAAGACGATAATGTCAAACCTGAAGAAAAACCTGGAATTAGAAGGAGGAAGTTGGGTGGATCAGCTACCCAACGTACTATGGTCATACAAAACGGCAAGGAGAGAAGCTACTGGGGAATCACCGTTCGCGCTGGCATTCGGAATAGAGGCAGTCTTACCAACAGAGGTAATATTATCAACAACAAAATCCGAGGCCTGGAACAAAAACCCCAATACGGGACTCATCATGGAAAAATTAGAAGATCTGGAGGAGAAGAGAATTGTAGTAGTGATAGGTGTGCAAAACACCTATTCAAGAGTACCCAATTTATACACTTTAGTCGACTTAAGCCTCATACATTGTTTATTTTAACCATTTTCTATTTTGCAGGTACTTTGAAGTTTAATAATAAAAATGAAGCAATTTACAACTCAATTCATCAATTGGCAACTCTCGAAGTCTATGGTTTCGAACACAAGAAAGAATGATGCTACAAATGTCGTAAAGAGTGGCAAAGAAGAAGGAAAAGGACGAGAAGGGACCTATGGTGAAAACTATCTCAAAAGAATGACCGGATCATAAAGAAATAAGAAGTAAGGACCTAAGAATAATTTGAGGAATAGTGCACATGTGCTTGTCGCACAGGGCTGCGAAAGAAGAAGGTTAACTGATTTAGGGCACACAGGAAGGAAAAGGGGCCGACTTGTTATTCCCAATCCAAGTGAAGCGTTAAGGGGCAGCTTAAAACAGGCCCAGATTTTGGTGGAGTCCTAAAAGAGATGGCCTGAAACCGACAGCTGACAACGTATTTGGGTTTCGCTATTTCAGCCCAGTTGACAAGGTATTTGGGCTCAGCTGTTTGGTTCTGGCCCAGTTTTGTTGGGTCATGGTTTAGGAATTTCCTAAAACTAGGTTGGCTTTGTTTTGTGTATAAAAGGGAGTTTTTTTACTGTTCCAGACGGGGGTTACTGTTCACGCAGGAGTTCCTGTGCACGCTTCCCGAGGCGGAGGGAAAACAAGGGTTTTGGGCGCGATTTTCGAGGTGGAACTTTGGGAGAAAGATTGGAGCGTCGGGACAACGGGTTTTTATGCTTTTTCATATTTCTTTATTATTTTCTATGAATTTCAATAAAGCTATGAGTAGCTAAATTTCTTTATATTGGTTAGGGATGTAGTCGGATATCATAGACATGCTTTGTGATTAATTTTGGAGTTATAAATAATCTTTTCATCATCGTTCTTATTTTACTGCGCGTATGAATGCATGATTGATGTATTGCATTAAGATTGAATATTAATTGATTTAAGTTGCAAATTAAATTAGTTTATGTTCATATCTATAACTAGAATTAGGTTTTGAGATACGAAATCGTCG
>JAJJMA010298726.1:0-16545 GCA_023529015.1 Papaver nudicaule
CAGGAACTGTCGTGGTGTGTTTCCCATGTTGTCTCATCTTGATCCCCATACTTCACAATGTGAATGTGAAGTGAAAAATGATTTTCGATATTCAGAATGTACACTGATATCACTAAAGTGACGAGATCAAACATACCAACTGCTAGCGTACCTGCAAGGTTAGAAATCCTTAACTAAGGATATGCACCATAAACTATGGTGCTACAACTACATTTTGTGGAAGTGTAGTTGAGGCCGTGGCCCCATAAAAGAAGTTGGAGGGACCACCTGGTTCGATTGTTGCTCACCTAGAAAGGGAGTGGTGAGTAAGGCACAATCTAACTATCTATATCATCTAAACTCATCTCATATGATTGTCTCTGAATATGTCCTTGAATCGAACTGGAGGACGCTCCGAAGTTTTAAATGATTCTAGAGAACAATGAAATCCCAATAGATTATGAGAATGCACATGAGTCAATGGAAGGATCATGCGTGCATATGGATGATATAATTCAGTTGCTCCGGAAGTAGAGCACGATGAGATCGAACCATGCTCTATATTGTTTAGATTCAAACATAGAGCATATTTGGCCTACGCAATCCAGGAAGAACTTAGTTCTCTGACAAATATACAGGTATTTGGTGCGGTAGTGCTAACCGACCAAGTGTAAAGCCTGTGGGACATAAATGGTTATTTGTCACAAAGCGTAGTGATAATAATGAAGTCTTAAAGTATAATGACTCACCTTGTGGCGCGAGGTTTCTCACAAACCCCTGGATCGCTTATTCTCTTGTAGCGAACATCATGATGTTCTGCTAATTAGATTAGCTTGGCAGTTTCAGAAGGATTAGAAATGCTACTTATGAAAGTGGTTACATAATATCTCTATGGGGATCTTGATACAGAGATATTCATGAAAGTGCCAGATGGCCTTCCATTACCCAAAATAAAGTAACTCTAAACCATGGAGTGCGTTTGCAATTAAGTTGAAACGCTCACTTTACGGATTGAAGTAATCCGGACGGATGTGGTATCCCCGTCTAAGTGATCATTTGATTGGGAAGGGATATAGAAATAATAAATTGTTCCCTTGCGTGTTTTGAAATGAAACAAGTTCCGGATTTGCAATTATAGTTGTCTATGTCGACGATATGAACATAATAGGTACTTTTGACGAAGTAAGAGAAACCGCAAACTATTTGAAATTCGAAATTGAGATGAAATATCTTGGAAAAACTCGGATGTGTCTAGAACTTGAACTAGAACATCGAGCTTGTGGAATATTACTCCACCAGTCAGCATATGTCCATAAGATATTCAGGCAATTTAAATATGGACAAGTGCACCCGGCTAGCACTCCCATGATTGGTCGAACTTTAGATGTACGTAAAGATCCATCCCGTTCATAGGAAGGAGACGTAGATGTGTTGGGAGACGAATATCCCTACCTAAGTCAATAAGCGCATTATTGTACTTAACACAATGTACTCGACCAAATATCTTGTTCTCAGTGAACTTGTTAGCTAAATGTAGCTCAGCGCCAACGCAACGTCATTGGAATGGTATCAAGAATATCTCTAGATACCTAAAAGGAACCATTGACATGGGTTTGTTCTTATCCCTATGAAGACGCAAGTAGAGTTTTCTAATGAACTTGCAAATTGTATTCCCATGATTACATGTGAAAAGTATAGGACTAACGGAATTGTCCGACTCCCATGATTGCAAAACTGCAGAGATCTAAAGAACTAGTCTGACTGCGAAGGACTAAAGGAAGTGTCTGCCTATATTGGACTAAAGAAGTTGTTCAAACTCTCATGAATGTATTGTACTAAACAAGTTGTCCTACATCAGAGGGAGCATCTGGTAAGTTGTACTCTTTTTCCCTTCACTGAGTTTACTTTTTCCCACAGGGTTTTGTTACTCAACAAGGTTTTTAATGAGACAACCGCAATACCAGAAGTGCAATCGAAAAGTTGTTGATATTGAAGGGACAATAATCACTTAGTCAACGAAAGTAATCAGGGGGAGACATGGTGAACATATAAGTCATCACCTATAGTCACTTTCGAAAAGCTCATGACTAATGAAACTGTCTAGAGACTATACCCCAAACGAAATCAGGGGGAGATGCCGACATCAGGGGGAGGACCCAATGATATGATGTCGACATATTTTGATTCGAAATGTGAAACTGTGTTGTACTCTTTTTCCCTTCGATCGAGATTAGTTTTTCCCACAAGGTTTTGTTACTCGACAAGGTTTTTAGAGAGAATACGACAACAACTACACTTGGCGTATATGCTGAATGTTGAAGACTTGAAGACTGGATGGATATTACTGAACTGCATCGGAATCAAAGAAATGTACACGATAGCATGTCAAGCGAAACAACTTCCAGTGAGAAGCAAGAATGTTATTCAGCATGAGCAAAGGCGTACTTCTGGACTTATCGCGTTGTACTCTTTTCCCTTCGTCAAGGTTTTGTCCCACTGGGTTTTCCTTGTCAAGGTTTTAACGAGGAAACATGTGCGAGTCTAGCTCTGTTATAAGTATTCTTAATATTGCACTCTTTTTCCTTAGTTCAGGCTTTGTCCCTTTGGGTTTTCCTGGAAAGGTTTGAATGAGGCAATTGACTTAGACACAATGATCATCGACGAGCGAGCTACATTTGAAGAAATACATTTGAAGCTAAAAGAGAAGTCACCTACCATGACCAACTCCAACAAAGAAGCTTACAAGGACTCGAGACGTCATACTCATTATCTTTTCAAGGTTTTATCCCACCGGGTTTTTCCTTGTCAAAGTTTTAGTAAAGCAATACATTTGAAGAACTACATTCGAAGCACTGTATGTGGAGCACTATGTATAAAATTTTGTAATTGAACCGCACAAGGGGGAGTGTTATAGGGCCTAAGGCCCATGGATGTGCGGTCCATATAGTTACTTAGGGTTTTCCCTTAACAGTATATAAGGAACCTATGTAATAAATTACTGTCCCCTCTCCTAATAAAATTATCTTACTAATATTAAGGAAATAGGGATTTTCCACCGTCCGACAGGAAATGACGCTAATACCCCTTCGTGTTTTTTTCATAACCTTTATCATTCATACGATTTCGTAAATCTAAACATCATAGATGGGCAAATTCGTAAACGACGATTTCTTCTCTCTAGAAACAAAAATCAAATCGATAGATTTTGGTTTCTTCATCTATCTGAAACCCAAAATTCAATGCGTATCAAACATTTTTCCGAAATCATCTTCCAGAAATCATTCTCCCGATACCAATTCGATAGGTTTGATTTCTTCTTCTCAAAATCAAATCATAAATCAAAACCTTGATTTTCACTCCATCGACACTCAAAATCAAATCAGAATTCCAAAACATAAAATTCAGAAAATCAAATTGAGTTCTCCCAAGAACATCGTCACCTCCAACGTTTCAGATTTTCGGATTTCATCTTCATACAAAATTCAGAAAATCAAATTGCCGCAGAACCTTAGTTCTTCCATTGTAAAAGAGGTTAATTTTCAATCTAGGTTAGGGTTCTGGTTTACTTTCTCAATTTTATTTAAATTTCAATTTCAATTGCAATTAATTTTTTCAATTAACTGAAACAGAAGAATCAGCAGCAGTGGGTGTAGAAAGTAGCAACATTTGAATACGATGTAGAAATAAATTTGCAGTGACAAAAGAAGAAACTTGGTAAGGACTTGCTACATGTACATTTTTGCCGAGCAAGTGTTTGATGAAATGCTTGAATAAAATTAGGTTACTTAGAATTGCATGATTTTTGGATTGGGTAGACTAGAATTTGTATGCAAGTTCACTTTGAGTTCTATCCTACTGTTTACAAATCCTGTTAACGAAATATGTTACGTATTTTTGTAATTTTTACGTCAACAGGTTTACGTAGTTGTAGTCGTGATGCTAATGAAGTTAACGTTAGTTTGTTAAATTCACCGAGACTCTCTGAATATGGTTGGTCTTCACTTCACAACTGTTATTTCCTGTTGTTTTTGTTGTTGTTGTGGTTGTTGTTGTTATTTTTTTTCCATGTAAGTCGATTGGTTGCTAACAGGAATAGACCCCACTGTTTGATATGAACACATGGTGCAAATGGACGCTTCTAGCTCCAGGGCCTGTAGAATGTAGCTCATGACGCTGACGATATTCACGCTATTCATACTCGCGAAGTAGGGATCTTCCTGAGAACTCATTTCCGGCATCTAATTAGATGAGCTAGGCAACCTGTACATTGAACTGCCTTACTAAAGTTTAGTCTAGCATTAGTCTAGGCCTTGCAATCAGCCCAAATGGACCTCCCTGTACACATTAAGGAGGTTTCAGAAGAAACCTTAGACATAACAGTACTCCATTAAATACAAAGAGAACTAGGAATTGTGCCACTTTTAACTTCATTTGAGTGGTATAGCTATTGTTTGCTAATGTCACAAATTTTGATTTCGTATGCATCGAAAGGCCAAAATGTCGGTATTTAGTCCACCCCATCTTTTTGTTTGCTACTTCCTCATTTTCTAAAATATACTATTCCTGTTAACAATCCACTCTATCTAATTTTTTTTATGCATTCAAATAATTAGAAACTGTCATCCCCAGTTGATTGTTGTTGAAAAAGAGCAAGACATCAAGGCTTCCAAAGATGCCAAAGGATAACATCTGCGGGATTAATAATAGAAGCAGATTTGAAATTGATTGAAGCTTGTGGATTCTACCAAGAAGAAAGCTATGAAGACAGAGAATATGCATACCGAAAGAAGAAAAAAAACACTTGAGTAAGTACTGAAGACCAAATTGCTCGAGCAATACCAAACTTACTTATTCATTAAGTGGGATGAGTCTGAGTAAGTGGTGGGACTCTTTATGACAAGGAAATAAAGATAAGTAGCCATGGCTCTAAGAGAAAGAGGAAGAAGTCATGCCTGCATAATAAGTTTAATATTTGGTTTACAAGTTGTTTTTTTCTTTTAATGAGTGTTGTATTTGGAAGTGCTTAATTGTAAAATGATGTCTAAGGTCTAATTTGTTAAATGGCCATTACAAGTGGTTAGCTTCTCATTTTGAGATCGCTGAATATTTACTGAAAAACGGCCTATGGAGATATTATTATTATCATTTCTTTTTTGTACGGGTACTGTGAGATATTACCAGATTCAGGTTTGGGTATGCCCTGTTATATTTATCTTTTGTTAGAATGTATTGGAAATATTTAGCTGAATGTGGTTATTGTTGGCCAAAGTGTTAAATATTTAGTTCAATGGTTCACAAAATATGTATTGCAGGTCTTGAAACGGTGATAACGGCACTCGAATCGCGTGTGCATCTTTCCTAAATTCAAACAAAAGATTGATCTCAGTTTCAATAGGATTCACATCGTGCATGCATATAGACGTGCATCGCACGTGCATAATACTAGTCCCTAATTATGTTTTTTTTTTTTTTTTTTTTTTGGGGTGACCCGAAAGGGCTGAGCAGCACATTTATTCGGGCCGCCATAATTTTATCTTAACCTAGGCCCATGTTCATGTCTTTGTTCATTAACCAGTCTCTTCGTTCTCTGGTAGGCGGCAACAAAAAGAAAGAGGAAGCGAGGGGAAGAACAAAACCCTGAGAGGCTGAAAAATCCTCAACCCTCTACATCCTCCCGGCGATTTTCGCTGGTGAAGAAATCCAAAATAGCTTATAGATTGTTCCATTACACCACCGTCATCGTAGTAGCTAAAGTATCACTTTGAGATGGTGAAGTCATACCTAAGATATGAACCAGCTGCATCATTTGGAGTGGTAGCATCAATTGATTCCAATATCAGCTACGACAGTACTGGTAAACATCTTTTATCACCAGCTCTTGAAAAAGTTGGTGTTTGGAATGTTAGACAAGGGGTTTGTGCTAAAACCCTTTCTTTATCATCTACTTCTTCTCGCGGCGGTCCTTCTCTTGCTGTGACTTCTATTGCTTCAACCACTACTTCTCAGGTAATATGAGTTTCTTTCTTGGACACATAATTTTTTTGTTTATTTTGGAGATTTTTGTGTGGATTTATGAGTGTTTTTTAAGGAGAAATAAAATGTGGGGTTTTTCAGGTTGCAGTTGGTTATGCAGATGGGAGTGTAAGAATATGGGATAGTAATACTGGAACTTGTGAGACTACATTGAATGGTCATAAAGGTGCAGTTAGTGCACTTAGGTATGATAAGTCTGGGTCTAATCTTGCTTCCGGAGGTAAAGATAATGATATTGTTCTATGGGATGTTGTTGGTGATGAGACGACTGGACGTTTTCGTCTTCTGGGTCATCGCGATCAGGTTTACTTTCTGACGTTTTAATTTTTGGAATATTGTAGTTTTGGTATGTGAAAGCTGAATGTTCATAGGTTGTTGTTGTGTGTTTATGTTAATTGTAGGTGACAGATGTTGTTTTCTTGGATAATGATAAAAAGCTTGTCAGTTCATCCAAGGACAAATTCATGAGGTTATGGGATCTTGAGACAAAATATTGTATGCAAATAATTAGTGGTCATCATAGTGAGATTTGGTCAATTGATGTTGATTTGGAAGAAAGATATTTGGTCGCTGGATCAGCAGACCCAGAACTTCGCGTTTATACAATTAAGCATGAGTCAGCTGGTGAGTTGCAGGGAAGTGAAAACTCTGCCACTGAAAGCAAATGGGAAGTATTGAAGCTATTTGGTGAAATTCAGCGTCAAAACAAGGATAGGGTAGGAACTGTCAGATTTAATAAGTCGGGAGATTTACTTGCTTGTCAAGTTGCAGGGAAGATGGTAGAGATATTCCGGGTATTAGATGAGGCTGAATCCAAACGCAAGGCTAAAAGGAGAGTTCACCGTAAGAAAGAGAAGAAGGGTAAGGCAGCTACGGAGTCGGCTGAAAATGGAGAAACTGGATCCTTACCTGGAGAAGAGAGCACAGCTCTTGTTGTTACCGCTACCGATGTATTTAAGCTTCTGCAGACGTTGCGTACTAGCAAGAAGATTTGCTCCATTTCTTTCTCCCCAGTCAAACCAAAGAGTGGAGTGGCAACCTTGGCTCTATCCCTAAATAATAATCTATTAGAGGTACATTCTATAGAAAGTGAAACCACGACGAAGACATATTCTGTTGAACTTCCTGGGCATCGATCTGATGTTAGAAGTGTTATGCTGAGCTCAGACAACACTCTATTAATGTCAACTAGTCACAATGCCGTAAAGATTTGGAACCCAAGTACTGGTTCTTGCCTTCGTACTATTGACTCTGGGTACGGCCTCTGTGGTTCATTTGTTCCTGGCAACAGATTTGCACTTGTTGGAACCAAGGAAGGTAAATTGGAAATTATAGATGTCGGGAGTGGTACTTGCATAGAAGTAGTAGAAGCACATGGTAGCTCTGTCCGGTCAATCGCAACACTTCCAGATGGAAGCGGGTTTGTCACAGGAAGTGCAGATCATGATGTTAAGTTCTGGGAATATGTGCTTACGCAGAAACCCGACCAAGTAAGGTTTACACTCCCAGTCTTTATTACTATTTCCTTTGCTCCTTGTTACTTAATTAATGAGTGTAGTGCATACACAAGAGTTGTAGGAGGGATGGCATGGAAGCCCGTAATGGAGAACGATTTTGGCCGTCAAACTTTTTTCATAATACAATTAGCACCTTTCCAACTTTCATGGACAACACTCATAATTTCCAGCAACGATCTGCTTATTAGTGTAGAACCCAATCCTTGAGGATACTGAAAACTGAATGATATGGCCATTTTAGTTAATTAGGGGGTCTTTTCTGTTTTCCATGATTTCTTCCCCTTTCCAAGCTTGTTGGATTTCAAAATTGCTGGATCCTCCTCTCATGTGTACTTCGTTTTGCAGGGTTCTAAGCACCTTTCAGTGACCAATGTCAGGACATTGAAAATGAACGATGATGCCTTGTGGATTGCTATCAGTCCGGACTCTAAATATATTGCCGTGGCCCTGTTGGATTGCACAATCAAGGTCAGTGTTTTTCTTCTTTATTATTTTTAATACTGTCTTAGAGCTCAAGTATAACTAATTGAACGTCGTGAATTGCTTAGTAAGAAAGAAACATATCTATCAAGACTTCCTTTTTGAACAATATTGCAGGTCTTTTTTATGGATTCCCTCAAATTTTTTCTTTCCCTATACGGCCACAAACTGCCTGTTCTCTGTATGGATATTTCATCGGACGGAGATTTGATGGTTAGCGGTTCTGCGGACAAAAATCTTAAAATTTGGGGTTTGGATTTTGGTGATTGTCACAAATCAATTTTTGCTCATGCTGACAGGTCCGTTTTACTATCTCTTAATTGATTGTAGATTATATGGAGACTATGAAACATTTTGTTGTTTATTTATTTTCTCATAGTTGTGTGTTTTAATTGCAGTGTTATGGCAGTAAAATTTGTTCACAACACCCATTATATGTTTAGCGTGGGGAAAGATCGTGTTGTGAAATACTGGGATGCTGATAAGTTCGAGCTACTTTTAACTCTTGACGGTCATCATGCAGAGATTTGGTGTCTCGCAGTTAGCAGTCGTGGTGATTTTATTGTCACTGGGTCTCATGATCGATCTATACGGCGGTGGGATCGTACTGAAGAGCCATTCTTCATTGAGGTAACACATCATGCATGTCGATGTGCTTTAAACTTAGTCCTTCGGTCATCTAATGGGAATGGTTTAGTTGACTTTATTGCCCCGCTTTTGGACAACAATAATACGACATATCTAGCATTTTAGATTGTTCCCTAATAAATATCTCTTGTGAATGGATTGGATTTGCAGGAAGAGAAGGAAAAAAGGTTGGATGAGATGTTTGAAGCTGACGTTGATAATTCATTTGAGAGTAGGTATGCACTTAAAGCAGAGGTTCCTGAAGATGGAGTTGTGGGTGTGGCTGGGAAGAAGACTAAGGAAACACTGACTGCAACTGACACAATAATTGATGCGCTAGACATAGCGGATGTAGAGTTGCAACGCATGGATGAACACAAGGTGTTTAAATTCATTTTCTGTTTGAGTCTAACCTTTAGTATGCAGTTCTTTATCTTTATTCTTCACTGTTTCCTTACTGGCTAATAAACGGCGAGAGGTGGTTACCGCCATTGCAATTAGTAGCTGCTTATTTATTTCTGGTTGAGCCATGTTCTACATGTTTCTATTGCTCTGCGTCACTGATGTGCTCTCTTTTCTCTAGGTGGAGAAAGCAAGTGGGAAGTTTCAGCCAAATATTATAATGCTCGGGCTCTCTCCATCTGACTACGTTCTCCGTTCACTTTCAAATGTTCCCACAAATGACCTGGAGCAAACTCTAATGGTATGTGCATGCTTTCGCTTTTTCTAGTTTTAGATGGTGTACACTGTTATTAGCTGTCTTTTTCTTAACATGAACATTTGTCTGTCTTTGTGCACGTGTTTCCTGATGAGTCTAAGTTACATTCTTTATATTTTTCGTCGCATGGATTCTTTCTGCATGCAGTTAGATATGGTAGAAAATGCACATGATTTATTAATATGAGAATATCTCCAGGATGAAGTGCGTGCATCTTAATCAGCCGATGCCTCATCGAGAAATAATGTGTTTTTCTTACACGGTTAATCGCTGACATTTGATGGCGTAGTTTTAAATGAGATTTCATTTTTTCTTTGCAGGCGTTACCCTTCTCAGATGCCTTGAAGCTGCTGGATTACCTGAAGGACTGGGCTTCCAGACCTGATAAGGTATGAATCAGATGCCATTTACTGCGACGGCCCATACATAATGTTTGTATAGTTAAAAGACGTCGCCTTCTGACCCTTTCAACAAACTGCAATAACTGTTAGATGTTAATGTCTTGAAACGGGGTAGGCAAGTTCACTTGGTTTTCGATGAGTTTTACTTAAGTGATCAAGTCTCAACGTGAGTTTGCAATGAGTGTGCAGTACCTGGACAAATACTTGCCACATTTTCATTCGAATGTTTTATACTTGTTTTCCCGTGTAATTGCTTTCTTTGGTTTGCTCATGTTGCCTGAAACAGGCGCTACTGCTGTAAAGTAACACGGATTTTTGTACAGGTAGAGCTGGTTAGTCGAGTTAATACAGTGCTCTTGCAGACACATCATAATCAATTAATTTCCACTCCGGCTGCTAGACCAATCATGACAAGCCTCAGTGCCGTTCTATATCCAACTGTAAAGGTATGTGTATGTTTATTTGTGAAAAATTGTAGAAATGAAATGCTTTCTCTATATGTACAAACTTCCTTCGAGCTCTATGAGTTGTGCAGTTTACTTTCTTTTTCCCCATGAATCATTTGACTAAAGTTGTCCCTCTGTTCCTTTCAGCAATTTAAGGAAGTCCTTGGTTTCAACCTTGCTGCATTGGATCATATAAAGGTGTGTTAGTCAATGGCAAGTTCTTTTTGTTGTTTAATTTGATAAAAGTCTGAAATTCTGATACCAATATTTGGTTGTTGCAGCAACTAATGTCTTCAAGGTCAGATGCGCCCTTCCGAGATGCTAAGAAAAGGTTATTAGAAGTCCGCTCACACCAAACGAAGCGTCTAGCAGCAAGAACTCCTGCAAAAGAAGAAAGGAAAAAGAAGAAGCAGAAGTCCTCAGGTGCAGGAGCTTGATATGTTGGCGAACAAGAAACTGTTAACGGATGAGGTCAGGGCCAGTAGAAAGCAGCTGCATATTGGGCAATCACTTGTAATTCATCTCCAATTTTGACTTCATCAAAGATGGTCGTGGAGCCCCGTAAAGGTCTCAACAAGCCATGAAAGATGCTTAATTGAATGCTACACCATCTGCCAAAGTAGTTCACTCATGGCAACTAAGCGATCAGGCATCTAAGGAATTTTCCCTCTAGTATCTGCCATCAATTTTGAATGTAGTTTGTAGATTGAAACAATCATGTGTTTTGCGTCAGATTTACTAAAATTGTGTGATTCTTGGCTATAAGCCTCCATTAGTTCTTTACAGTGTTTTCCCAGCTGAAATGATCTACAAAGTATAGTTTGAGATATCGATGTGTGACAGTTTTCTCTTGACTGAGACCAGACTTGAAGTTGATACTGGCAAGGCCCAGCCAGATGATGTCTGCTAAGAGGACTCGTAGTACCCGATGAGGCACTGGTTAAATAATTTTCCAGTAGCCTTACAAGTATGATACGTTTTTCTATGGAAGATGTGTGATTTATACTGGCGTTAAACCGAGGCTGCATAGCTGATACATCAATACTTAGATTGTGAGTGCAGCCGTCAGCAGTCATTTTTGAACGAAAGTACCAAGGACTACACGACTCATAATTTGTTTACTTTGGCTGCTCAATACTCCCTCAAAGGCTCAAACTGGGAAATTAGGAAAAGAGTGAAATAACGCATTGGTCCTGAAGCATATGTGCCTGATTAAAGATGACATGGTCAAAGAAACAAAGGTAGAAATGATTACATCATAGAGCACTTTCCATCATGTTTCTCAGCAAATAAAAACATAAGATTACATGTTTGTCATCCTCATTACGGTGTGTGAACGCAAAACTCAAGACTCTGCCGCTTGATCCTTCCTGCAATACAATTTATTGTTATATTCATATACTATAGGCTAAAGCAACTGGATACTCTGTGCAGTGATCAACTGAACCATGATCAAGTGAAAAAGACAGGTATGCATGTAATCATCATTAAGCTCCCAAACATACTATATACAGTCCCATTAGCATGCTGAGATACAAGGACATGCCCAAACTATGGAGCTCAATTCCTTCAGAATATACTCTTACACAAGAGATTTGATCGAGGAAGTACATACCTCGGGTGACACCAAGTGTTTTACAATTTTTCCCCCATCCAGAATGATGCCTTTCTTAGTTGGCAAAGACATTCAACCTCACTTGAGCAGTAACATCGGGGTGAAGCTTTAGCTCGGCAATGTACTCTCCTGTTTCACGAATCTCTGGAATAGAAACCATCCTTTTGTCTACATCTCTGCAGATGAAAAGTAAACAAGGGGGCATAAAAAAGCTGATAAAAACAAGTTAGGGCTAGGAGGGACACCAAGTTAGTAGGCTTATGTACTTTGCACAACCTAACAGGACAAAAATTTGTTATTCCTGTGTTTTGAGAAGTGATGTTCAGGTCCGAGTGCAACACCAAAAGTATGAGATGAAGTTAAGCATGATTTACCTCTGAAGTTGCGCCTTAATGATGTCCACAAGATCTTGAGGAGTAACACTGCATAAATAGAACCACAAATCAGACACCACATACTAAAAATATCAAAACAAAAAGCTTCCAAATTGACAGTCAATCTCACTCACGTTCCGAAAATTAATTTTCCTTTACCACCCTTGCGCTTCACTTTGAAAGCCCCAACTGTTTCAAAAATCTTAGCAAGTTGCTCAGCCTCTTCTTTTACCTGCACAGCAACATTTTAACTATAACGCATTCATATTCATTCGAGTAATTATGTTTACAAAGAGCACAAACCAAAATGTGGTTAGGCCATGAATCACTAGTACTATATCTTTATAGTTCATGAAATCACTAGTATGTAATTACCCGTTTTTTCTCGGCTTCGATTCGCTCCTCTTCCATTCGCATTTCCCTGGTACGAAAAACGATTACAATGTGAGAGTCAGTCACCCATTACAAACCCTAACCACAGCCAAATTAGTGACATTTGAATAGAAGATAGAAAAAAAAAAAATACACACTTGAGAAGAACAGGAGTGACAATTGTGGCTTTCCCCGTAGGATGAAGAAAATTTCTGTAAAATCCTGCCTTAACATCAAGAAGTTGTCCTTTCTTTCCCAACTCAGCTACATCTTCCTTCAAAATTATCTACCAAAACAAAACAAACCCACAATTAAAAAAACCCAAATTTATAAAAACCTTAGTTTCATAAACACGAAATTGTTCTCAATTTTAACTTACTTTACGTATTTTCAAGGCTTTCTTCTGAGCTACTACTGACATTCCATTACCACTCCTTTCTAATATCTTCACTGTTTCATTTGTGTTTCCGTTGAATCTTTGCATCCAGGAAGATGAACTCCATGAAAGTGCTGTTGTTGTTGACGCCATTGCTGCTATCTCTCAAACTCTTCCCTCTCTTTCTTTTTTATCTCTTATCTTAAATGGAGCTGGAAATTCTTGAACCCTTGTAACGTTTAGTTGAGGGCCAGTACTTGAGACCGTGACCTTTCTATTTAAGATAATTACTCTACTGCCCTCACGCTTCACCTGCCTACGAGCAGTGAGGAAAAAAACTATGGGTTTCTTCCTTGTGGCTCTTGCGGTGAAGCTGTGGTGTATTTTTCTTTGCACACAAGCAGATGTCAGGTAGGAAAAACCATGGGTTTCTTGTGGTGTTTTGCTGTTGGTTCACTACCGGAATACGGCGAGGCACCTACTACTTATAGATGGGAGATTGATCAACTTCAATTGAATTTACTGGTTCAAGTTTTCTCTATTTCTGGCATGTTATCCTTCTGTTTGATGTTCCATTTATATTTTCAAACAACAGATATAACAAGGAAACAGTGTATAAGATCTCAATACAAAGATTACAGTGCAGAAAGACACAAAATGTCTGAATATAGTTCAGGCTTAAATCTGCCCAACTCATGAATAAGGAAAAAAGAAAAGAAAACTAGCATCACTGTACTAGCTACGAGCCGTTGCCTTAATGCATATAAGATCTTACAATGTGTCGAACGTGATGAAACCGTTGGATACATTCTGCCTAATACTTGACTCAACCGTTGCTCTATTTGCTCACTTATTGTACATAAATAGTACACACCCTATGGTCGTGGAAAACCAAAATAAAACTATGCATTCTTCACATTTCATCTGATTGCTGTTGATATGATCTGTAGTCTCACATTTCTCCAGGAAGCATAGTGTCCCCTGGAAGATCGCAGAAAGCATTGCCCTAGAGAAAACAAACAAATTTCAGCAAACTGCTTGCAATTCATTCTTGAATACTTGAGCACTTAATTTGAAAAAGCAATTACTTACCTCCCCTGTGAGATGGCCTACACATCTTTTCTCAGCAAGCAACTCGTCTTCCGACTGGGGATATTAATGGTTGATAAAACATGATAAGAACATGTAATAAATTGACAAATTCGGTTAGGTAGACAGTGAGTGAGTGTGAAAAGGAACTTACCTTCTTTATGCGTGCACGGAGGTAATCATCAAAAATAACATCCTTGACAAGTTCATAATCACCATTTCCCTGACAAGTACAATTACCAAAATTTGGTGAGTGTCCTCGAATGGGTTACTTCAAAAGAATACTCTGAGCAGGATACTCACTTCTGATCGGCATGGCATGCTGAAAACAATATCTTCTGCGATACCATATGGATTACCAGTAGTATAAACCTAGAATCACCGCAATAAACAAGTTAATAACGAGAACTGAGAGAGCCCTCTTTTGTGAACAGATCAGATGAAACAATTTTTTCTCATATAATGGTAAGAAGAGCTTACTCCGCTTGAAAACCAGTCACCCTTTGGAGTTGGAGTGACGAGGGACCTTATGGCATCAACGATTGAAACGGCAGTTGATGCAGCTGAAGATCTACCCCATTTTTTAATAAGGGCACCTCCTCTCTGTAGATAAAGTCATATTAAGTAACTGAAGCTACAAATATATCACATTGTCGACGAAGTTTGTCTACAAATGACTTTTTAGGGGATTTACATTACCGTTTGGACACTCTGGGTGAACTCATTCTCTAACCAATGGTTGTCCTTGATCACATCCTTTGCAGGGACACCACCAATTTTTGCATTCAAAAAGTCTGGAACCTGAGATTTAACAATAAACTGAAATTTAGCAGAAGAGAAAAGACAATATGTCTAATTCAACCTGTAGCATCACTTATTTAATGACCTGAGTAGTAGAGTGGTTTCCCCAAATTGTCACGTTTGAAACTTTGTCATAGAACACACCTGCTTTAAGAGCGAGCTGTAGAAAACATAAGACGCATTAGTACTATAAAGGCCTTGCTAGAATGAAATATTTATACCAGGAATGATATGTACCTGGCATTTGGCCCTATTCTCATCCAATCTTGTCAAAGCATGGAAATTTTTTGGAGGTATATCGGGAGCATTTTTCATACAGATTAGAGCACTACGTGAAAAACCAGGATTAGCAATGATGAGCTTCATGCAATAAATTATATTAAGTAATCAAAAGCCTACAAGTGCAGTATGAACTGCAATCTTACTTTGTATTACAAGGGTTGCCCACAACCAACACCTTAACGTTACGGGAAGCAACAACATTGAGCGCCTTACCCTGAATTCATCATTTCAAAACGAAGAGGTTAGGAAATAGATAGGATGGAAAATAAGAAGCATGAGGTCAATGGTAATTGACACACAACACAAAAGTGAAACAAACTCGGGAATTCCAAATAAGAAACACCTGCTCAGCGAAAATTTGCCCATTTATATCTAACAAGTCAGCTCGCTCCATTCCAGGTCCTCGAGGCTTTGCCCCAATCAGAAGAGCCCATTCTACACCCTTGAATACGTCGTAAGGATCAATGCCAATACTGACCTCTCGTAGTAAAGGATACAATGAGTCCTCCAATTCCATAGCAACTCCTACACATTTCAAGAATATTATGCCGATGAACACAAAGATTGAAGATACATCAGTCGCCGCTGCAGAGAATCAGCTGTATTCATACCTTCCAGAGCTTCGAAGGATCTTTCAGATCCCAATAGTTTCAACGCAATTGGTTGATCGGGTCCAAAAACCTCACCAGATGCAAGCTAAAACAGCAAATAAGTTCAAGTTATATTAAGCATATGAATTAAAACTAAGCAATTCAAAAGGCAAACCGAGATAAAGAACTCGATCCTTACTTTAAAAAGAAGATGATTAGATATCATCCCAGCAGCACCTGAAACTGCAATATTTATTAATTTCTTCCATGATTTTGTTTCTTCTTCCTGTAAACGCATTGCATCAGGAACCAACATAATTGAATTCAAATGTTAAAATAAATGTTAAGTTTCTAGTCAATATTTTCTTCCACTAGCTAATTCAACCCTTGCTTATCTATAACCTGAGCACTAAAAACATACAAATCTCTCAGACCCATATCTCTGTTCTTGGGTGTCAGCTACTTGTACATAGTATCCGAATCGTATTACAGGTTTACCCAGATTGAAATTTCATCAAATACTTCATATACTAGAGCCTTAAACCCCTCCGCTGAACATAAGTAACACTGTCAAGTCTCAAATAAACCGAACTTAAGTTGATGTTCATGTAATTCAAGAATAAAAATCATTAAAGAACGCAAGAAACCTACAGCGACGAGGTCGTAAGTAACGCAAAAGACACCGAAGCATTCGTGTTTAATCTTTGGGGTGTCAACCTGTTGTTGAGTAACAGGGGTTGGAAGTTCACTGAAATTGAAAAACAACAAACACTTGAGTACTTATTAAGAACCAGATAAGTATAAAGATACAGAAAGAAAGAAGTAGAAATTACAAAGAACTTACT
>JAJJMA010298740.1:0-14401 GCA_023529015.1 Papaver nudicaule
TCACACTTTACCCCTCAGATTCTCTTTATTGTTTTACACCTAAAACATTTGGCGACCACAGTGGGAGGTCATTATCTCAGTTGTAAGAAAAAATGGTTGAAACTAGGAGGCAGAGTTCAGAGAACACAAACTCTCCAAATATCAGTGGTCCTACATCCTCATCTGTTACAAGTGGGGCCACCACTCTTCAAGCTAGGGACGCCATCAGCACCTCTGCTGGTCCCACAATTCAAAATGTGACCAATGTCACCATCCAGAATGCTAGTGCCGTGTCCCCTCTTGTGGGGCCCAGTTCATCTCCTTCTTTCACTACTGTGGCCACCCAACCTCATGGTGTGGGGTCCACCTCATCTCTATCCCCTGCTATCACGCCTACCCTACCTCATGTCGTGGGGACCACCACCACTAACACATCTGCAACCACGGTTGGGTCCCTTTTTGAAAAATGAGGGGTACCGAAATACTACCAACTTTTCGTTTTGGCTCGTGAGTCTTATGGTTTAGGTTTGGACGATCTCAAAAATCAATATCCAAACCTAGATAACCAGAGTTGTGATCTTGGGGATCAACTCAACAAAGTTGGGACTTCGGAGTTAAACTCAGTGGTTATTGGATAACGTACTACTTGGTGCTTTAATTATAAATCAGAGTTATAATGCGGAAAGTAAAAGCACACAAGACACCAGAGATTTTTTTAACGAGGAAACTGCCTTGCAGAAAAACCTCGGGACCTCGTCCAGTTTGAACACCGCCCAGTACAAACTGACTACAAACACTAGCCTACTATAAGACTTCGGTCTGGGATGTAGCAGAGACCAACTCAAGCCCTCCAAGCGAATTGGCTACTATCGCCTTCCTTACGTCTCTAGATCCCCCACAGATCGTCACGCACTTGATTTCCCTAGCTGACGTCCATTACAGGCCTAGGAGTTGCTTTGACCGCTGTCAAAGGCTTGTGTCAGCAATACTGGTTTTGCAACCTTACTGTTGACGTATGGTGTAACTGTCCTCTATCAGTTTACCACACACAAGATGACTTCCTTCGGATTATTAAATCCAGGTCATACGGAAATCTACTTCACAAATCGGGGCTGACACGCAAACCAAGTAAGCAATGCCCAATTCGTATCTACCTCAGTTATACACGAAGAATCAATTAAGAAACTTGTATAGCTGGAGCTAACTAGGTCTTACAACACCGAGTGCAGCCATGCGTTGCTACCTTTCCAACCTTGTTGAGTAACGTATCAGTTCTTGAATAGCCGTATAGCAGAAGAGACGGACTATGGAATAGACAAGAACGTGATCAGGTTACCAAGGTTACAGGTTAATCCGATTTCAACCAAAGATGGTTTCAATCTCCTACCTGTGCTTCCCAACTCTCAAGAGAAGTCTTTATAGTCGGAGGGAGTTCCCAGAGGAGCTGCAACCTATAGAGGATGACTATACCACAACAAGCATTCACCGAAGTGAAAAGAGTTTACGCTACCTTCCCTAAGGACCTTCACGTATGCTTGATGCTTGCGGTATTTGTCCGTAGACACCTCTATTTATAGCACTCAATAAGATAGGTTGCTTTGGAATAAAGCAATCAATTACTTGTCCCACAAGTTAGGGAAACCCTAAACTTGATAACCAAGTAATAGAGATTAATCTCAATTGGAATTCTTTTTAGAATTATCTGCCAAGTGTTTTGTTATCTCAAAAACACTTCAAGATAGAAATCCAACAGACCAGAGATAATCTTATCTTATTGACTCATTGAGGATCGTTAGATGGAACGCAAAAGAGTTTATGTTTTACACAAGTCCATCTAAGAGATAAAGGAGTTTGGAATTTGACTCAGAGTGAAATTCTAAGAGAATATTCACTAAATCCGACACCAGCAAGATGACTACCGTCAGGTTCACGTACTGGTACGTGAACAAAATAGCCATCTCGAACTCAGGAAATTTCCGAGTGTCTGGTACGCAAACCGGTTCGTGAATCGTGCGCCTGTCAGATTTCGTCAAATCTGGATTCCGCTGGAAGTGCTGGGCTGAGCCAGAACTTAGACGTGTGAACGTCCTCAGCTGTGATCCATGGACTCTTTGCTCAAGAGTACTCCTTTAGATTCATCCATATCCAACTAACAGTTTGCAAGCAAACCATTGCAATGGACACATGGCACCGAATCTGTCTCATTCATTCTTGTACTCACAGTATTTGTTGGATCAAACACTGGTCATGACTCAAGGCCATGTTACACAAGAATACGATCTCAATCGATATTATCACTACTAAAGTAGTCGACTATATTTTGAAAGAATAGATGAAGTAGAATAAAAGAATATCCATAAAGTCATAACTCCTACTAACCTTTTGTCGATGAAGAATAATTGATGTCTTCTTTGTCTTCACAGTCTTCGTCTTCAAGGTCTCTACTACTTTGTCTATATCCCAATTCCGAAATCTAAACTCTGGTAGGCTAAATCAAGATTGTGTTTTGACACCTAAAACTGACAACTAGCTTGACATACCAACGCTAGTGGGTTTGACCGGACAATTCCCTAACACTTTTCACCTCTGTAGGGGCCACCTCTACAACCACGGTTAATGCTATTATTCCTAAACAAATTACTATTTCAGATCTGGCAAAAACTTGTCAAGGAAAAGAGGAAAATCCAGAAGATTTCATGCAAAGATTCAGGGCCAAAGCTTTGGATTATCACAGCAGGGAGATGGACGAGTCACAATTGGTGGAGATTTGTATAGGAGGGATAGAGCCACGTCATCAAAAATTAATGGGGAAATTCCGACCCTGCACTTTCCCACAACTCTATACAATAGCTGAGCAACATGCTAATATTGGAGACGACTCTGTCAACAGGGGACTGGGGACTGAAGACACGCACAATGAGTCTTCCAACCAATCCCAACACGTCCAGAATTTTACCACTTACGAAAAACCTGTGAGTCAGGAAGCTAGCTTCTTAATAGAGAATTTGTGTGAGTTATTACACTTCTCAAGAGGACAGAGGGTAGACACGTTTGCTGCTCTCAACCGCATTGCCTTTAACGCGGATTTAACTCCACCCTCACTGAGAGTTTCAGAGATGTCTCTCGCATCTGATCCCATGGTGAAAGATATTACCTTCACTGAAGAAGACATGATGGCCGAAGAGGGTCATAATCGAGCTTTATACGTCACGGCGCATGTCAAAAACGTGGAGTTCAGGAGAGCCTTAATTGATACTGAAGCTGCTGCCAACATCATAACTCTGAAGACTCTCTGCACCGCTAGAGTTCCTAAAAATCAAATCGTGCATCATCCTGTTGTAATGAAAGATTTTGAAGGAAACATGACTAATACCTACGGGTATGTCAATCTAGATCTCAAGGTGGGACCAATCCAATCAAGGGTGAAATTTCATGTCATTGAGAAAGAGCCCGATTACCACATGATCCTGGGACGCCCCTGGATTCACGACAACAAAGTAGTTCCCTCCACCTATCACCAATGTATGAAGGCAGTGCTCGATAAAGAGATTATTCATGTCGCGGCATTGGCATCTCCGTACTCACCAATATATGAAGCAGAATTCTTCGAGCCAAAGGAGGCTACACCAGAGCCACCTAACAAAGTCTACAGTATTCCTTTACCTGCGTGGGCCTCCATTAAAGAAGAGAAGTCACCGTCCTCCATGCTAGCTAAGGAAGACATGGAAGGCTTGCCTGCTTCATCAGGACTTCTTAGGTATGGTACATCCCATGATTCACCTTACCCCAAAAGAGGTTACAATTTCACTACTCAATATGATGCTGAGGGTAGAACTATCTACTCATGACGGAAATGTTAGTAATTAACAGGGGAGGGTGGCGGAAAACCTCCCCGCATCGAAGAGTGTTATCAGAATGAAGGATCCTCAGAAGAAGAAATCCAGGAAGCCCCGCCACAACTACAAGATGGATCCAACTCCACCACTGATGCTCTTGAAACCGTCAACATAGGGACGGATGAGGTTCCTAGACCTATCTTTGTCAGCTCATCCTTATCAACAGTGGAGCGTGAAGCCTTGGTTAATCTTCTCAAAGAATACCAGGATGTTTTTGCTTGGAACTACGAAGAGATGCCCGAGCTGGACGACAAGTTGGTGACACACCATCTTCACATTTTACCCGGCTCTAAGACGGTGAAGCAACAACCACGTCATTTTCGACATGAGATAGAAGAACAAATCAAAATCGAGATTCAAAAGTTACTCTCTGCAGGGTTCATCAAACCCATTCATCATCCCACTTGTCTAGCTAACGTAGTACCAGTCAAGAAGAAAAATGGTCAAATCAGATGTTGCGTAGACTTCAGAGATTTGAACAAGTGATGTCCCAAGGATGATTTCCCGTTGCCCAACATCGACATGTTGGTAGATGCTACTTGCGGTCATGCTATGTTCTTATTCATGGATGGTTACAGTGGTTACAATCAAATCAAGATGCACGATTCAGATGCAAGTAAGACCGCTTTCCGAACACCAATTGGGAATTTTCATTATACTGTGATGCCGTTTGGGCTCAAGAATGCAGGTGCTACTTATCAGCGGCCATGACAACAATATTTCATGATATGATGCATAAACAAATTGAAAATTACGTGGACGGCGTTGTGGTCAAATCTAAGACGCGAGCGTCTCACTTGGACGTGCTAAGACAAGTGTTTGACAGATGCAGGAGTACAAACTGAGGATGAACCCTCTAAAGTGTACGTTTGGAGTTTCTTCAGACAAGTTCTTGGGTTTTCAAGTAACTGAGGAGGGAATCAAGGTGGACCCTACCAAGACGCAAGCAATTACCACCATGCCACCACCAAAGACAGTAAAAGAACTCAAAAGCTTCATGGGGAAGGTCTCTTACATACGGAGATTTATTCCTGGCTTAGCTCAATTTGTGGTCTCGTTCATCCCTTTACTAAAGAAGGGAGCAGATTTCATATGGTCTCCGATTCAAGAAGAGGCGTTTAGGAAGATCCAAAAATTACTACTATCACCGGCGGTGATGAAAGCACCAGTACAGGGGCGTCCTTTGCTTCTTTATACGGCGCCAAGCGACACCGCTATTGGAGCACTCCTCGCACAAGAAGGTGACGATAATGTTGAGTATTCAGTATATTACATTAGTCGTACTCTAAAGAATGTCGAACTCTGTTACCCAAAGGTGGAGAAGGCGTGTATATCCTTAGTCTTCGCTATTCAGAAGTTCAGGCATTATCTTTTATCAAACAGGGTCTTGCTAATCACGAAAGCAGACCCCATAAGATTCATGTTGTCCAAACCGGCCCTGCTAGGAAGGCCAGCCCACTGGCTATTACAGATGTCAGAATTTGACATTGCTTGTGTGGCCCCAAAGGCAATCAAAGGCCAAGCTTTTGCAGATCTTCTTGCGGCCTTCCCAGGGGAAGATACCACTGCCTTGCACGAGGAGGTACCAGGAGAATTCCCAGAGATATCCTTGGTCAAGGAGGATACTTGGTTGTTATATTTCGATGGCTCCGCTACACCGAGTAATAATACCGGAGGAGCTGGAATAATATTGGTTTCCCCTGCCGGCGAAGTATTCTCGCATTCGTTCAAATTAGATTTCTGGTGTACCAACAATTCGGCAGAGTACGAAGCTTTTTGATAGGATTATCCCTGGCTGAACAAGCAGGAGCTACCAATCTGGAAATTAGGGGTGACTCCAAGTTATTAGTGAATCAAATGAACGGAGTTTACTCGTTGAAGGAAGTTACTCTAGCCCCTTATCGAGCTGAAGCACAGAGACTACTAACTCGTTTCTCCGAAGCCGTCATCATTCACACTGGTCGAACTAACAACAGGCATGCTGATTTTCTAGCAACATTATCCTCGAAGTTACAGTTTGAAGGTATGGAAACGACTCTCACTGTGCAGAAGCGCACACTTTCATCAACCTGGTTGGCGCAAACTAACAAGCCCGAGATACATGACTGGAGAACACCTGTCATTGATGAACTCACTCGATCATCATCTGAAAGAAAGGTTAGTCTCAAAGACTTAAAGAATTTCTTCCTATTGCATGGGATGCTTTATCACAGGAACTCAGATGGATCTTTGTCTAGATGTCTCGGAGACATTGAGGCTCGACAACGGCTTCATTACGTCCATAAGGAAATATGTGGACAAAGTCTAGTGGTTACTCTCTACAGGCGGCTCCAGCGGTTGGGGTATTACTGGCCCACCATGGAAACTCAATCTAGAGAAATACAAGGATCCTACAATAAGAGTCAATCTGTTGTACATCATTCTGAGGCCTTAATGATACATCCTGTCGAGGATTGGAGTGAACCTTACATCCAATATCTCCGGGATCATGTTTTACCCACCGAGAATAAAGATGCAGAAAGACTGAAAAGACGAGCAGTGAGGTTCGTCTTTCACGAAGGAATTTTGTACCGCAAAAGCTTCGGTGGAGATTTGTTACGCTGTTTGGCAGAACCAGAAACGAGTACTATACTCAAGGAGATGCACGAAGGCGAACACCAAGGTAAAGAAATTATTTTTACAAGTTCATGAAAAATATTATTGGCCTACTATGGAAGATGATGCTGCCATGTTTGTTCGAAGATGCCATCAGTGTCAGGTTCATAATAACCTTATACACACTCCGTGTCTTCCTTTACAATCCATCAGCAGTCCTTGGCCATTTTATAGTTGGGGACTTGATCTTATAGGAAAGATTAATCCCACATCTTCTTTACAGCATGAACATATTATAACCGCCACTGAATACTTCACGAAGTGGGTGAAGGCGATTCCACTTAAGAAGACCAAAGGTGTCAATATAACTCAGTTTATCAAGGAGCATATCATCTGTAGGTTCGGAGTTCCTAAGCACATCATAACAGATAATGGTTCTCCTTTCGTTAATCAAGTTGTAGCGGAATTACTTCAAGAATATGGTATTCAGCATATTTGTTCTACACCTTATTATCCTAAAGGAAATGGGCAAGCTGAGAGTACTAACAAGGCGCTGATCCGGATTCTAAGTAGAACCGTTCATGATAATCAGCGGTCCTGGCATGAGAAACTTCCCATGGCGTTATGGGCATATAAAATTTCTCCAAGAAGTTCTACAGGAGCTTCTCCGTATTCTCTGGTATATGATACTGATGCCATTCTTCCAGCCGAAATCAAGATCCCTTCGGCGCGCATCGCCATGGCTAGTGGGGTCTACACTGATGTTTCTGGTTCTAGGTTTGCGGAATTAGATACTATTGAGGATAGGCGTACAAAGGCAGAAGCTCACGTGGAAGCTTATAGAAGAAGGATTTTTAGAGCATATGATAAAGCAGTGAAACCAAGAGTCTTCCAAGTTGGGGACTTGGTATTAAAGACGGCCAAGCATATTCAACAAGATATGTCGGCTCCAAAATTCTCGGCTAATTGGGATGGGCCATACGTGGTAACTAAAGCGGCGCTTAGTGGATACTACAAGATTGCTACCTTGGATGGAAAGCCCGAAGGTACGGTAATCAATGGAAAGTGGCTCAAACCTTATTACGTATGAATTTCTAATTACTTCTTTGTAACATTTTCAAATTCCTTCAAAGTTAGTGCAAGCCTCATTTGCACTTAACGATTACATTTGAAATCTTTATAAAACTTCTTTCATTCAGAAAATATTAATTATTCCATTGGATTCAAAAAAAAAAAAAAAACTTTCTTCAGAATAAACCTTCCCATAGTGAATAATCTTTCTGAATTAAGCTTTCCATCTTCTCCTGGAACGCTGCAGTTTTGGCTTTCAAGTTCTGGATAGCTTCTCCCACTTTAGCAGTTTCTTCTGCAATTTTCTCCTTAAAGGTTCTCAATTCCTTTTCTCTTGCTTCCTCTTTAGCTTTCAAATCTGCAGCAATCTCACAGGGTTTTCAAGTTTTCCACCATTTGATTAACTTTCTCAGCTTCCTTATCAATGGCCTTTTTATCTTCATCAATGATCTCGAGATCAGGGTCATCTGCTAGAAAGGCCAATCGATCCATCTTTACCTTTTCAAGTCGTTGTCGAAGCCATCCAACCTTGAACTTAACGTTTTCAGCTGAGGAAAGTAAACGCTCCCATTTCAGAATAGTAGACAATGTAACCTTGTGCAGTGATCCTTGTTCCATCTCTGTTATCATCGGCAGCAATAAAGAAACCATGGACACCAAGACTGGTGAACAATCCTTACCCAAGACTTGGGTAGTAGCTATATGGCCGTACTTCCTCCATATCTTAGTGTACAGGGAAACATGTTTCCTTCGAACTAAGAAGCCCCCAACATATTTGTGTTCATGAGATAAGGATTGCATCTGAGGATCAAAAAGAAGACCCGCTCTGATGCTACTGCCAGGAGGGACGTGATCTTCAAGATCTACAACCGAAGCAGGGCTGTAAGTGGGAGATTGGGAAGTCTCAGTCATTTTCCTTGGGGGAGCGTGAGCACTCTTTTTGCGAAGCTGCAAGGAATAAAAAGTAAGAAGATATTTTGGATCTAATCAATGAGACTGTAATGAACCTGGCTTTAAGGTGTTGTGATGTAAGGGCAACCCGGTTGTTAGCCCCTAAAAGTTTGTGTGAGTGCCTTAAACCTTGTCTGTTTGGTGTAGGTGGAACTCGTGCGTGTTATTCACACGAGTGCGTTTGTGTTTTGTGTGATCTATATGACTTGGTACTCTGTAATCTTGTTGGCTAGTGAATGATAATTGTTTTCTTTTTCTCTTAATTCTTATCTCTTCTATCCTCCCTTCCTTACCCTCTTTCTCTGATCCTTCTTCTTCAAAATTCTTTATTGCAATGGCTTCATTTGTATTGTAGATCATTACAAGTGGTACCAGAGCAGTCGATCTTGGTGACTTACTTAAAATGGTGACTCAAAAGGATATTGAAACCATTAATAAGAAGATTAAAGATATGCTGAAAAACCAGGAGGATTTAACATCCCTGGTTCAATCAAACCTTGATACAGCTGATGACAAGCTCAAGTGTTTGTGTGACAGTCTATCAACAACCTTCTTAGCTGGAGTGGCAGTTTTAGTTGATACAAACAAAAAAGAAATGAACGAATCTCTGAAGGAGAAGTTTGAAGCTCAGAACAAGTATCTTGAGCTGAAGCACAAGAGTATTGAAGAATTATTAGAGAAGGCTAGAATCAGTGCAGGTAAAAATGGTGACAATTCTGGTTTTAGATCAACACCACCTAGTGGATCTGGTATTTTGGGCTCTGGTCCTGAAGGTAATTTTTCTGCTAACTCTTTAGTGTATCATAAACAGAATAAGTGGATTTTCCTAAATTTGATGGTAGTCATCCTAGATCTTGGATAAGAAAATGTCGTAAATACTTTACTCTCCATGCCATGGAGGATGATGAAAAAGTGCTGATGGCTTCTATGTATTTGGAGGGTAGAGTTGATATATGGTACCAAGACTATTTGGAGGGTAGAGAAATGATTTCTTGGGAAAAAATTTGTGCTGATATTACTTCAAGGTTTCAAGAATTGGGACATGATGATGTTGTGGGTGAATTTAACAAGCTTAGCCAAGTGGGTGCAATAGCAGAATATCAGGAACTTTTTGAAGAGCTGAAAGCTTTGATGATTGCCAAGAATAGACATCTCACAGAAGAGTATTTCATCTCTAGTTACATTAGTGGACTGAAGGAAGAACTAAGGATTGATGTGCAAATGTTTGAGCCTACCAGCCTCAAACAAGCTATGTATCTATCTAAAATGCAGGAAACCTTGTTGGAACACACATCTAAGAAGAACAAATTCTCACAGAAACTACCACCCCTATCAATACCTAGCCACAACTCAAAAAGTTATGTAACTCTACCAAAATCTAACTCACCCTCACCTAAATTCAATCAGAGTCCTAACTCAAAATTACCACCCATCAGGAAGATATCATATGCTGAAATGAGAACAAGAAGAGAGAAGGGGTTGTGCTACAACTGTGATGAAGTGTATAAGGTGGGGCATAAGTGTGTAAAACAACACAGGAGAAGATGAAGACACACAAACTTCAGAAGATGAATCTCCAACTACTACTTATATACCAAGGATTCAAGAGATAGAAAAGGAGGTGGAAATTTCACTCCATGCCCTGTCAGGTAATATATCACATAGCACCATTAAGGTTCAAGGAATCATCAAAGGCAAAAGAAGTATCACCATCTTGGTTGACAGTGGCAGCACCCATAGTTTCTTGGATCCAGAATTGGCTCATTTGAGTGGTGTTTTTGTAGAGCCTACAGCTGCATTTTCAGTGGCTGTAGCTGATGGCAATAAGTTAGTAAGCACAGCTAGATGCCCAAATTTTACTTGGAAAATACAGGGTCATGAATTCAAATTTGACATGGGATTGTTGCCTTTAGGAGGTTGTGATATGGTGCTGGGAGTTGATTGGATGAAGGAGATCAGCCCTGTGAAGTTTGACTTCAAGAGAATGAAGATTTCATTCAGAAGGAATGGAAGGAAGATTGAGTTATTTGGGAACTCAGAAACTGCTAGCATTTCCATGATGTCGGGTGGAGCTTGTCAGAGATTCTTTAAGAAGAACAAACATAGAGTCATGGGGCATTTATATTCAATTTCAGCTCAAACCACAAGCCCACAGACACCTAAAGATTTAACAAGTATCCTTGACCAATTCAAGAATGTTTTCAGTGAGCCAAAGTCATTACCCCCTGAAAGGTCACATGACCATCACATTCCACTCAAACCCTTGTCTTCACCACCTAATCAAATACCTTACAGAATTCCCTATGTTCAAAAGGAGGTGGTAGAACAGCTAGTGCAAGAAATGCTCAAGGCTGGTATTATTAGGCCAAGCCATAGTCCTTTTTCTTCTCCTATATTGCTTGTTAAGAAGAAAGATGGAAGCTGGAGGTTCTGTGTTGACTACAGAAGGCTGAATGACTTGACTATTAAGGGCAAATATCCCATACATGTGATTGATGAGCTGCTAGATGAACTACAAGGAGCTAAAGTGTTTTCCAAGATAGATCTCAGAGCTGGATATCATCAGATCAGGGTTAACCCAACAGATGTGGAGAAGACAGCATTCAAGACTCATGAAGGTCACTATGAGTTTTTAGTGATGCCATTTGGACTCACAAATGCACCTGCAAGCTTCCAGGTCTTGATGAATGAAGTTTTCAGGCCTCACCTAAGGAAGTTTATATTGGTATTTTTTGATGATATTTTAGTATACAGCTCAGACATGAAGACACATGTGCAACACTTAGAGCTCACTCTCAAGCTGCTTCAACAACATTCATTATTTGCTAAGATGAGCAAATGTTCATTTGGTCAGCCACAAATTGATTATCTAAGACACATCATCTCCGGAGAAGGAGTAGCAGCAGATCCAGCTAAGGTGGAATGCATGAAACAATGGCCTACTCCAAAAACTATTAAAGACTTGAGAGGATTCCTAGGCCTAACAAGGTACTACAGGAAGTTTGTGCAAAATTATGGTCTCATATGCAGACCTCTTACTGAGTTGTTAAAGAAGAATAATTTACAATGGAATGAAAAGGCACAAGCAGCATTTGAGTTCCTGAAAACAACCATGACAACCACTCCAGTATTAGCACTTCCAGACTTTAGCAAGCCATTTGAATTAGCTAAAGATGCTTGTGACAAGGGAGTTGGGGCAATGCTAATGCAAGAGAAGAGGCCTATAGCATTCTTCAGCAAAGGGATGGGAGCAAAGTTCTTAACATTATCCACTTATGAGAAGGAGTTGATGAGTGTGGTTATGGCTGTTACAAAATGGAGATCTTATTTGATGGGCAACAAATTCATAATATCACTGACCATCAGAGCATAAGATACTTTATGGAACAGAGAATCCACACCATGCTACAGCAAAAATGGTTAGCCAAACTATTGGGCTATACTTATGAGCTAAGGTACAGAAAGGGAACTGACAATAGGGTTGCTGATGCCCTTTCAAGGCTTAATGTAGATGAGGATTCTTCTTGTCATGGGTTATCAACCCTTCAACCTACCTGGTTAGAGGAAGTGCAGGGCAGCTATAATCAAGACTTGTTAGCTCAAGAGCTCATTCCAAAGCTACTGATACACCCCAATTTTGGTGAATACACTTATGAAGAGGGAATCATCAAGTTCAAGGGGAGAATTTATATTGGACAAGGAAATTATATAAGGCACAAGATCATTATTGCCATCCATTCTTCAGCCATAGGAGGACACTCAGGAGTCCAAGCTAGCTACCAAAAAGCTAAGCTATACTTCTTTTGGAGTGGAATGAAGTCTCAGATTGCTCAATATATTCAGGAGTGTGACATATGTCAGCAGCACAAGGGAATTTTAACACAGCCAGCTGGATTATTACAGCCCTTACCTGTACCAGAACAAGCATGGCAACACATCAGTATGGACTTCATTACAGGTCTTCCAAAGTCAGAAGGAAGAGAAGTGATTCTAGTGGTGGTGGACAGGTTCTCTAAGTACAGCCATTTCATACCAATGAGCAATCCCTATACTTCTTTCTTAGTAGCAAAGGTATTTCTTGACTCTGTTGCTAAGTTACATGGCTTACCTATGAGCATAGTCTCTGACAGAGATAGTGTATTCATGAGTAACTTCTGGCAAGCCTTGTTCACCAAGGTAGGAACTGCTCTACACATGAGTACTGCCTATCACCCTCAAACTGATGGGCAGACTGAGAGAGTCAATGCATGTTTGGAAACTTATTTAAGATGTATGACTAGCTACAAACCAGTCAAATGGGTAACTTGGCTGTCATTGGCAGAGTGGTGGTTCAACACCAACTATCATACCAGTTTGAAACTCACCCCCTTCGAGGCCATATATGGGTATCCCCATCCACAGTTTGGTGTGAAAAGCCCTTTTGATGGTGTTAATGCTACAGCTGATGAATATCTTGAAGAGAGGCAAGTCATAAACAAGATTCTTAAAGGTGTTTTAGAAGAAGCTCAACACAGAGTCAAGCAACAGGCTGACAAGAGTAGAGTTGAAAGATCTTTTGAAGTTGGAGATTGGGTTTACTTGAGGTTACAACCCTACAGACAAACCTCAGTACAACTCAGAAGAAACCTGAAGCTAGCAGCCAAATTCTTTGGTTCATATCAGGTTGAAGCCAGAATTGGGAAGGTAGCTTACAGACTTAAGTTACCTGAAGGCTCTAAGGTACATCCTACCTTCCATGTGTCACAATTGAAACCCAAGTTAGGAGCAGGATTGTTACCACAGACTACACTTCCCACTCTAAGTCCTGAAGGGGAAATGAAGGTAAATCCGGTTGAGGTTTTGGGTGTCAGAGATATCAAGAAGAACAAACAGATTGTTCATCAAGTCTTAGTACAATGGGAGAATATGTCCAAGCATGATGCCACCTGGGAGGATCGAGATTTTATGGAAAATCAGTTTCCAGACTTGATTCTTGAGGTCAAGAATCTGGAGAAGTAGAGGGTATTTGTAATGAACCTGGCTTTAAGGTGTTGTGATGTAAGGGCAACCCGGTTGTTAGCCCCTAAAAGGTTGTGTGAGTGCCTTAAACCTTGTCTGTTTGGTGTAGGTGGAACTCGTGCGTGTTATTCACACGAGTGCGTTTGTGTTTTGTGTGGTCTATATGACTTGGTACTCTGTAATCTTGTTGGCTAGTGAATGATAATTGTTTTCTTTTTATCTTAATTCTTATCTCTTCTCTCCTCCCTTCCTTACCCTCTTTCTCTGATCCTTCTTCTTCAAAATTCTCTATTGCAATGGCTTCATTTGTATTGTAGATCATTACAGAGACGGATGAGGAGGGGGATTTACCGGTGAAGAATTGCTCATCCTTGGCGTCTTGCTTCGTGGATTGCTGGTATTTGTATCTCCTCCCTCTCCATTCTACAATTAATTTATAGTTAATGGCTTTCTAAAAGAATATGAGGAAGCACAAGTAAAGAGTTACTTACAGAGCTGGGGACCCAAGCCTTGCGCTTGATGATTTGGCTCAAAGGAATGTCGCTACTGCTGCTGCTCGACATGATGAAAGGAGATAAGAAAAAAACAATGAAGAAAGTATGATTGATGAGTTGACAATGTTTATCCTGGGCGTGTATATTTATAGGCGCGAAGTAATTTGAATTTTAGGGTTTTGGGAATTCAAATTCAAGAGTAACTGTTGCCTGCATAAAAGGAGCTGACTCAGATATATCTGCAAGTCAGAAGAATAACAGTGGACTGACAAATGTGAAGATAAAGTCTTATCGGCTAGGTCATCAACTTATGCTCACCCTGGAACACTCACGGTTCCATGCTGCGCAGGGGACTAAATGTTGAAGGTGGTTTTTGGCGAGGAGATTGCAAGAGTAATTTTGCATCAATTTTTGGCA
>JAJJMA010298776.1:0-10608 GCA_023529015.1 Papaver nudicaule
GCCAGATTCTACCCCAGCTTTTAGGATCATGCCTGCGACCAGAAGCCTGGCAAGGGGATCTAGAAACTTCACTCCAAGAATAGACAAGCCGTTATTGGCGTACCTTCTATCAACATAGATGTTCATAAAAGCCTAATGATCCTAAAAATTGAATTAATTTGAAGGTTTGACATCCTCTACAAATGCAGTGTACCATTCTGAATACATAGCAGATACTGTATATAGAAAATGAGCATTCCAAATTTGTAGAGAAGTTAACGCAACTCTAGAGAAAAGAAGCAATACTTCTATCCTAGCAAAAACACTATAACCTAATTCCAAAAGGAGCAATACAACCACAGAAAATAGCTCACCTTTCAAAGATGTCCTCTACGAATAACGAAACATAACAATCACAGATCATCCGAATTCTGGAGTATGAACAAGAATGAAGCAGTTTCCACAAACTACTATATAGTTACCAAATCGATTATTAATTGTAACCCTAACTTTACTCAAAACCAAATTCCATGATTTCCCCAATAATCATATCTTCGATAGCTCAAACAATAACCAATAGATTCAAAACAAATGAATTAAATCGATTCAAAGTAATCCAAATATCATATTCAAGTTTCAAACTCTAACATCAAATTTCCATCAATCACTTCAACAATTCATTCGATCGATTCAAAAAATTCAGCCGTTGGTGTGAGAAAAATTAACTCAAAATCGAAGAAAATACAAAAAAAAAAAAAAGGTTTCTGAGTTCTTACCAATAATCTTCACTTCCCGCGTCCGATTCAGTTAATGAAAATGAAAACAAGTAAAAACGATTAGTTTCAAAAATTCTTTAGAGTTAGGTTTTGAAGTGAATATGCAAGTTTATTATTTTTGGGGCCCTTTTGACTTCACCGTCCCTAGTAGTCAACTATTTTTGGGTCAGTTTCTCCGAAGTGGCTTGGTTTGCTTAGGCTGTTATCTATGGAGGGGTGAAAAATAAAGTCAACAGTGTTTTCTCAGTGCCTCTCCCACCCGTCTGTTGGCTATGGAGGCACCACTGAAGTGAGGGAAGCTATCTCGCTCAGCGAGATAATCTATATCGCTCGCCTGGAGCGAGACAATCTATATCGCTTGACCGGTCAAAACAGTCAAAGCGATATAGCTTTCCTCGCTTTAGTTTTTCTATATAAACCCAACCTTGTGTGCACCCCAACCATTCCTTTCTCATCCAGTACAATATACTCTCATCCATCCCTTTCTCATCCAGTACGATTCACTTTCATCCATCCCTTTCTCATCCAGTACCAGTAAGATACACTCTCATCCATCCCTTTCTCAGGTATCTCTCAATACGTTAAGTATATCAAACTTTGTTTATAATGAAATCAATGCTTCTTATCTCCCTGTTTTTCATATTTAGAGTGATAAATAACGTGTTATGTATGCTTCATTTTTAAGCTTTATCATTCGGGTTCATACACAATGTTTATTCCTTGTCTAACTTAGACTGTTGTTTCATAAATTAGGTTACAATGAATTATTTCAAGAAAATTATGAGTTTCAAGACGGGCGCAAGGGTTGTTGAGGATGATGGTGACAGCACCCGCAACAACGTTGTAAGGTACCAAGAGTTTATGCAACACCAACATGAACTTCGACAGCCACTTCTAAGGGATGTTTTGGGGAGACAAAAAACCTTCCGACTAAGGATGGAAGCTGACGCCAAGATGATGCACGAATACTTCGACAATGACTGTGTATATGGCCCTGAAAAATTTCACTGTCGGTTTGGCATGTATCGTCCCCTATTTCTGCGTATTTTGAGTGGAGTTTGTGAGGTGGAACCCAGGTTCCTACAAAGGACAGATGCGGCTGGTATTCCCGGACACACACCACGCATGAAAATGATCGCATCAATGAAGATGTTGTGCAAGGGTTGTTCTGCGGATAACATAGACGACTACTGTGCAATGGGTACTACAACCATCTATGCCTATTTTGAAATGTTTTTAAATGCACTTCTCTATGCATTTAATGCACGTCCGACGGAGGATGACACCAGATGGTTACTGAACGAGAATGTTGCACGAGGATTTCCCGGAATGCTTGGATCAATAGATTGCATGCATTGGAGATGGAGGCAGTGTCCCACCTATGCGACTGGTAACTATTACTCCGGACATCATAAGTCTGTTACGGTTATCTTGGAGGCTGTCGCATCTTATGATAGATGGTTTTGGCATGGGTACTTTGGCAAACCGGGGTCGAACAATGACATCAACGTCCTCAACGGATCTGACGTGTTTGATAAGGTTACATCAGGTCTTTCGCCTGCCTGCAATTATGTGGTCAATGGTTCGAGATACAACCATGGTTACTTCCTGGCTGACGGCATTTACCCTAAATACAGTGTACTCGTAGCGGCATTTAAGGACAGTACGAGGAACCCCAGAAAAGCCCTATTCATTAGCTACCAGGAGGCCAAAAGAAAGGATGTTGAGAGAGCCTTTGGAACTATGAAGACGAAGTTCTAGGTTCTTGACAAACCCTGCACCTTTCATAAGAAGTCGATGATGAAGTACATACACTACACCAAATTTAGCGTTTTGAAACAGAGTCAACCTGTTTCAAATCGGGGTTGAAACAGCCGACCGCTGTTGCAAACAAGGGCAATGCAAAAATTTGAAACAGCTCACTCCCTGTTGCAAATTTTGGGTTGAAACAGGGGTCAACTCGTTTCGCAACACAGTCAAGCTGTTTCAAAAAAAATTTTCGAAACAGGGAAACTGTGTTGCTATTCTTGGTCATAGGATAAAAAAAAAGGTTGACTTGACCTAGACCTTGACCTTGACTCCAAGTCTTGACCCGGTCAAAAATGGTCTTGCCCTGGTCAACATTATTCCTGGCCTGAGAATTTCTGCCGGAATCCGTTCAGTTTCATATCATTGCCGGCTAAAATTCAGGTTAGTTTCCAGTGATTTCCGGCAAATTTCCGACCAAAATTTGGGCATGACCTGACAATTTTTCCAGTCACAATCTCTGTTTACCCTGCAATTTTCCAGGGGACTTCACCTAGAACACTAGTTCCCCTGAATTCATTTAACTCATTCATTCATTCATTCATTCAACTCATTCATTCAATCCAAATTTCATTCATTCTTCATTGATAGTATTCAAACCTTAAGTAAATTACAGAAACCTAAGTTACACAGTTATGTTTTTGATTCTAAATAACAACTAAGTTTTAGACCTTAAGTGAATAACAAAAGTTCCGGTACCTGGAAATCATGTTACACCAACAGCTTGATTTGATTGCGACCTTAAGCAAATAACAGAAATCATCGCCACAACCAATCCACATACTTATGAAAGATCCATGCAAATGTATACACCTGCAGTCCATAACCCGCAATCAATCTTGCTGTAATGAACTAGTAGATGTATGGATCGGCATGATTCCTGCATTGGCATGTGATCTTGGCTGATTCTTTGCCAATCCATTAGGCCCTTTTGAAGTGCCAACTGTTTTCCAAAATGCAAGAGCATCATTAAAGTTCAAGCCAACCCCCTGTAAGATTAAAAACTAAGAGTTACTAAAAAAAATCCAAAGGAAAGTTCTGAGATGAAACAAAATTCCTAAGAACAAGCACTAAGACAGTTAACTAAAAAAAGAAAATGAAACAAAATTCCTAAAAACCAACATTACCTTTTCCAAATAAGTGGCACATACAACGTGGAAAAGAACTATTGGCCACTTCATCAATAGCCTTTATTGACATCTCTGCATATTCATTTGGCTGAAAAGACAGGAGAAAAAATACGTATCAGATGTGTATACAGGAGTACAGGCATTTTGCATACCTGGTCCTTCAATACGTATGATTCGGGATTCCTTTTACTTCCTGGTATCCATGAATCGTTCTTCTACATTACGACAAAAAATCCATCCATTATCCAGACAACCATCAAACACATTGCTTTATTGAAAATGTACATTTGCAGAATCAAAATGATTATTCACCTTAATGTTTGCATTATCACAGCCAGGACCTGCTTCCTCTCTTGGGATCATATGAAGTGTGTAATTGAGAACAAGGAAAGATCTCGGAAAAAGACACAATTCTCCTCTCTTGCTCTTTCCTGCAAAGTAATTGTACTAGTAAGGAATGCTTCAGATACAATTTAAGATGTAGTGGCAGCAATTTTTACAATGCCTAGCACTAAATACAAACTGCCTTTGATGTTTACAGACATCATCTAAATGGGATTACACACTAGTTTCAACCCTTTAAGAATTCATAGTGTAAAGACACGGTCATTCATTTTATAAATGTACAAGGATCTTTTTTTTTATGGTGCATCCTCGGTTATACTTATTGAAAACCGGCTTACAAGGATAGGACAACCAAAGCATGTATTGGAAAAACATATTTGCTGTTTCTATACAAGCTCTTTAAACGCAGCAAAATTGCAATTTCTAGTACCTGGAAATCCTGTAACGCCAACAATGTCCCCACGTTTGACACCAAAATGCAAGTGTGTAAATTCAGCTACATCCATATCAGAATTACTACAGAAAACACGAGATACAAGATAAATTTACTGGCACTGTGTGAAACTACTAGTTACTTGTGTTCTAATAAACTGCAAAAATAATACAATTACTCTCAGCCAGCTACACAGACTACTCTTTAAGCAAGTCACTTTTAAGCTTATAACAGATCCCATTGCTGCTTCCCGTAGAAAGAGCTAAAGAATGTTGTAGTAATGCTTAAATGGTAGAGAAGAAGAGCAATTCTCATATGCATAGTAATGTCACCAGGTTAACCAAGTTTATATCATTATTGAGAATTCGAGATATTGCACCAGCTCCATGACCCTAAGTCCTTACTATAAAAAAACGAATATATCGGCACCTGATCAAAAGATTCAAGAAATTATGAAACACTTGGGTCATAGTTGTATACCTAGCATCAACCATGAGTTCTACATCTGAACCACCAGGTCCACGCAAATCATAAGAAATCAACTTTGACGATAGCATTCTCTTCTGCATAATTCTTCCTAGACACAGCAAAAACAGACAGGATTTAGATGAGTATACACAACTCTCACAAACAACTGCCAGACAAAACTCCATTGTATACACAAAATTCCTTACCAGCCAATGATACGACATCATATTCACGTTGTTCACCAGCTTCCAATGTATTAAACATTCTAATGTATCTAGCAACAGTCATTGTAACATTGAACTTGTGAGGATATGGATTAACCCCTGCCTCCTTGAGTGATTCAATCATTTTAAGCCTGTTCGCGCGAAATTTCTACAATTCAACAACATACAAACACAAATTCAATACTAACCTCAAAATAAAAGATTACAGTAAAAAAAATGTTACAATTTTTAAGATAAAGAAGATACATTAGGGTCCATATCCTCTTCGCCAGCCGCTGCAGCTACCGGTTCGGGGCTATTAAGCTTAGACCCCATCATGGGTGCCTATAAAAAATCAAAACACAGTAGTATAGTCATAGATCAGTAACAAAAGTGGAAACTTTATGCATAGTCTTTGTCTAAATCACAGTAAAAATGAAATCTTTGTCTAAATCACAGTAAAAAAAAGATTAAAGTTTGAATTTTTACCACATTAGGGTCCATATCTTCTTCTTCTTCTTATTCATTAGCTGCAACTGCTGCTGCCTCTACTGGTTCAGGGGGGTTATTAAGTGCCTACAAGTAACCAAAAGCACAGATTAGAACTAAAGGTGGAAACTTTATGAACATTAGCACTCACAACAAAACAACCCAAAAGCAAAAAACCATCATAAACCCTAATAGCAAAATCCCATCAAATTGAACACGAACATTTGAGTAAATCATCAATAAGCCTAAGATCAATAAAATATTACATTCAAAACACCAAAACAATTAAAATCGCTAAGAAATCTCTACAAAATTCCCAAATCTTAACCCACGAAAACCCTAATTTATCTGAATCTAGGGTTTACTTCACAGAAATCAAAAGAAAGAAAAGATGAGAACAAAATAGACTATGGTTTTAAAACATCAAGGAAACGGAGAGAAAAGAAGAAATTACCAGCAAACTTCGATACTGAAACCCACATCGTTAATTTTAAAAACCTAAACTAAGTAATGAAGAAACAATAGCTACATGACTTGAATCCATAAGAGTGAAAACCCAAAACTCTACTATCTTCTTCTTCCATGAAAACCCACAACTTTACTATCTTCATCTTCCAGTAGATCTCGTTCACAAGAACTTTTGAACCTAACCTAGCAGCAGAGACGAGAGAGACGAAAGAAGAATGGATACGTGAATTTGGGTGAGAAAGAAAACGAAGAAAAATGGTTAAGTCATTTGGTTCGATGGTGTAAGTCAGGTTCAAGGTAATGGTTAGGGTCAAGGTCTTGGTAAGGGTCTTGGTCAAACTGGGCATGGATAAAATCATGTGTTTTAAAAAGGTCAAACTGTTGGGTGTAAAACTACTAAGGTGTCTCCATGTACCTACGCGAATGGCACATGTGAAAGTCAAGGATGTTGCAAATCCGAAACAGGGACCAGCAGTTTCAATTTTGCAACATAGGCTACCATGTTGCAAATTTTTTTCCCTGTTGCAATTTTGCAACATCGGGCCGCCAGTTGCAAAATCCTGTTGCAATACGGGTAATTTGGTGTAGTGATAATGAGAGGTTGTATGGTAATGCATAACATGGTGGTAGAGAATGAGTATCGTGTGGAAGACTGGGGGCTCAACACGGAAGAACCTATGCAACAACCCAATGAGTACAACACACTTAGCATTCATAATCTTCAAGACGAACGTGGTTGGGAAAGACTGCGGACCGACCTAGTACACCACATTTGGGAATGACATCATCGACGTGCTGCAGATGATGATTGGGTTGCACCTAATCCAAGGGACAACCCTATAAACTCAGTTCTTTTATTATTCTTCACAGCAAGGTTGCTAACCCCAAAGCAAAAGGGTTTTATCTTAGGGTTCCTAGTTCTTTTACAGTTGTTTTGGTCTAGAACCCTAACAAAGAGTCCTTTATTATTGCCATAGTAGTACAGCAAGAAGCTGATGTTTTTGGCTCTTTGACCATATTGGCCTATTGCCTATTGGCCATTGGGTGATGCACCATTTTTGTTGCTGTTTTCACTTTTCTCAAATGATTCTAGAAGACCCCCACAACCATTTGACTTGACAAGTTGAGACTTGAGAGCAAGTCGCTGTACCGACCGGGCTGGGCCTGGACTAACCGCTATGTACCCAGTGACCAGTGTAGGGTTTAGGTTTACTTATATAAGGAATAAGATGACCTTGTATTCTAGGGCAAACTCAACTCTGCCATTTCCAGATCTCTCTCTCAGTCTCTCCCTCACATCTCCATCATTCAACACCAACAGAAAAAAGTGTTTAGTTATGAATGGGATTTATTAGGGTTCGTTTTACATATCGCCTGGTCCAAGTTCCTCGATTTCGCACACAATGAATTTTCCTCTCCAAATTAAGTTGTATGTGTGGATGTATATTTGGTTTGACGGGTTCACTCTCTCATCTTATGATCCAATTGAATATACGGTTTAAATACACATATCATGGTCCAAAATGCTCTGTGTGGATGTATATTTGGTTTGACGGGTTCACCCTCTCATCTTATGATCCAATTGAATATACGGTTCAAATACACATATCATGGTCCAAAATCCTCTTTGATTTCGCACACAATCAACTTTTCTTTCCAAATTAAGTCGAAGTTTTTTGGATTTGTTCTGGTCTGGATCTAATCCTGGGTGAATGGATGAAGAGGCTTAAAAACTCTCGCGGGACTAGAACATCAAGATCTCTCATTTTTTTTAATATAACGGTCCTGTACATCATTGGAGATAGGCTCAAATTTCACATAATTTTTTTCCTCTCAAATGTAAGTCCAAGATTAAAAGTTCTGTTCTGAAGTTATATGTATTAAAAATATCATAGATACAAGTAAATAAATGGTGTTTGAGATTCAAAGTTTGATATATTTGTACTGCTGTTCATTTTTTTTCTTCAATTTTGGCTTACTAGACGATTAATTATCAGTAGTTCTTTTGGCTTCAATTGCACGACCTGTTGTAGGAAAAGGATAATGTTCAACTTCGAGTTGTCAATTATACCAAATGGAAACTCAAATTTGATAGACTCATGATACAAGTATTCAACAAATTTTGTTAGAGGTTAATGCATCTTTTGTTGAAGTAAGGGTAAATTTTCCTTCTACATATGTATGAACCATATTCGTCTAGTCTCAGGTTCCTCGAACCGTTTTACTTCTTCGCTCGATTTGTGTGGTTATTCAGACCTTGATATCTCTTGAAGCGAGTCTTAATTGCAAGGTTTTTGTAGTTAGGCTTGACAATTAATTTGTATGAACCATTTTCGTTTCAGTAATATTGGAGTGTCATCAGGAGGTGAAAGAAATGGTGGTGGACTTCAAGCGTGAACTTGTTGAAATCAACTAGACTCCTAAAGACAAGCTCAATCTCAAGTGTAACTATGCTGGAGTGAAGTATTATGTGAAGTATAACAGTAGCTCATGATAGCAATTATGCGGTGACAGACCTGTTAAAATCTCTTTTAAATATCAACGACGGTGGTGTAAGTTTCAGCTCCTGTGCTTGTTTAATGTGGTGTTGGTGGAGAGCAAGAAATAAGTTGATGTTTGAAAAAACCAAGCCTTGTTTAATTAAAGTTATAGCTGAAGCCTGCTGTATGTTTAGGAAATATGTCGCTGCCATCTCGGACTCCAACAACAACACCTCTACTGATCAGGAAGTTCATCATTGGGTGAGTCCGGAGCAGAATGTTATAAAAATAAATGTTGATGCAGGCATCGGGGTTGAGAAATATGCTGCTGCTGCCGTGGCTAGAGATCATAACAGTCAATTCAGTGGTGGTGCTGCAAACATTTTCAAAGTTACGGACCCAACTATTGCCGAAGCCTTAGCTGTCCTTACTGGTGTAAAGTTGGCTGTGGATATCAATCCTTGTAGATGTATCATTGAAGGAGATGCACAGTCTGTTATCAAGGCTTTACATGATCCCTCTAAGAACCCTGATTGGCGCATCACCCCTATTCTTGCTGAAATCAGGAAGCTGGCAGGAAGGATCCATTCTATTGAATTTAATTATGTTAAGCGTACAGGTAATGAGGTCGCTCACTACCTTGCTCATTATGCTCTTCTCAACCATATCTCTCATACATGGTTGCTTTCTCCTCCCTCTTGTATTAAAGATGCTTTGGCATCTGATATGGCTGTGTAGTTGGTGTGGTTTTCTCTGTTTCCACATTCAAAAAAAAAAAAAAAAAAAAAAAGGTATTATGTGAATGATTGTGATATTGAATGGGGTCCCTTTGTGAAACTGATGGCAGATTCTCGTGCGAGGAGCTTCTCTAACTGGTTCAAGCTCGAGTCACCTGACACTAGGCCTCTCTACGAACACACAGCATACCGTGGATCAGGGGGGTGAAGCATACACTTGATGTCGTTCTCGTATTTGAGGCCTCTCTAGATTGTTCGATCTCTAATTTCTTGCCTGTGGGGTGCAGCCATTTCCCGTTGTGTCGGTCACTTTGGCCAAGTTGGTAGTTGGGATTAACACTGCCCTCGCTTGTAAGAAGGTTATAAGTACTCTTGACAGATACTCTTCCTGTCAGGTACCCAAATAAGTGTGTAGGCACAGTCATAGCAAGAATTTTAGTAGTAGAGTCCTGTGAGAAAACGGTGTTAACAAGTTGTACATTCCAATGCCTAGTGTCTGGATTGGATGGAATAAACCACAAACAAAAGCAACAGTAGAGAGATCAATCAAACCTGCGGCTGGCTCAGTGGGCTGTTGTAGACTAACAACCCAACAGTCGAGCCTAATCTTAACTTTTGTACCACATCTTACAGAACAAATAGAATTGGCCTTAATGCTTTCAATACCTATAGATACCCCTCCACACCCAAGAAAAGTTTTCCTTGAGATCATTCGAATGAAGAAAGCTAGTATCTGTAGCACACTTAGCTTTACGAGTTGAAAACCAAGTTGGATCTGGTGTTGAGAATTATAGTACTGCACAAACCTGTTTTTGGCTCTTGGACCATATTTGCCTATTCGGGTGATGGTGTTGAGAATTTTAGGTATAACAGGTTCCGCTATATTCTGAGTGCTGTTTTCTCAAATGATTCATTAGATGTGCTGATTTTGGGGCTGCAGAGATTTCTTTGGGGCTTCAAAGGGTGACAAAATAGGGTCATCGGGAATCAAAACCAAAAACCCCTTATAAAAATGGACAGTTTTACCCTTATAAAATAGGCTAACGAACAACCATGTTCTTCTCCTCCTTCACTACCAACGCCACCACCACCCCGCCACCACCCCTGATAATAGCTCCGCCACCACCATCGCAGCCCTAAAACCCATTCTTCTTCTCTGAATTACCAGTGACGATAAACCATAACCACTTCTGATCTCCCTCAAATTAGGATCTCCCTCAAACCATAAACAATTCTGAACAAACCCTATGTTTTCAATCATGTTTTCATTGTTTTTTAGGTTAGAATCATCGAT